>CM065742.1:46874141-46879141 GCA_033310375.1 Conus canariensis
GCTGTGTGTGTGTGTGTGTGTGTGTGTGTGTGTGTGTGTGTTGTGTGTGTGGTGTGTGTGTGTGTGTGTCTTTCATTAACGTCTATCCATTATTCGTGTAAGACCAAAAAAAGGAAAGGTCATGTGTCGGAAGTATTGCGAGCGTGCATAATGTGTGCATGTGTATGTATGGTGCGCGTGCACGAGATGTGTGTGTGTGTGTGTGTGTGTGTGTGTGTGTGTGTGTGTGTGTGGTGTGTGTGTGTGTGTGTGTGTGTTGTGTGTGTGTGTGTGTGTAGCGTGTGTGTGTGTGTGTGTGTGTGTTGTGTGTGTGTGTGTGGTGTGTAGGGTGCCAGTGACTAGTCGACTGTATCCGTAGAGAACTTAATGTAAGCAACCTGTACTGTGAATGACGTAAATGGCCGCCTTTCCTGTCTTGTTCTGATTACGTTAAAGGTAACAAAGTCAAATGTAACGTGTGGAAAACATAAAAATAACTGTGAAATTTCTGCTTGGAGACAGATGTTTTAGGTTTTTATTTCCTCCTTCCTCCTCCTTTGCTTCTTCTCCCTTCTTTTTCCTCCCCTCCTCTCCTCCTCCTCCTCCTCCCTCCTCCTCTCCTCCTCCTTCTCTCTCCTCCTCCTCCTCCTCCTCCTCTTCTCCTCCTCCTTCCTCCTCTTCTCTCTTCTCTTCTCCTCCTCCTCCTCCTCCTCCTCCTCTCCTCCTCTTCTTCTTCTTCTTCTTCTCTCTCCTCCTCCTCCTCCATCCTCTTCTTCTTCTTCTTCTTCTTCTCTTCTTCTTCTTCTTCTTCTCCTCTTCTTCTTCTTCTCCTCCTTCCTCCTCCTCTCCTCTCTCTCCTTCCTTCTTCCTTCTTTCTTCTTCTTCTTCTTCTTCTTCTTCTCTCTTCTTCTTCTTCTTCTTCTTCTTCTTCTTCTTCTTCTTTCTTCTCTTTTAACAACTTCTTGGTCTTCTGTTTCACCCCAACGGACGGTGTTGAGCAACGTACAAGCATCGAAGCACACCTTCCAGGCTGTGAAGAAGATTTCCAATGAAGAAAAAGAAACACCCGAAGGTGCTGGGGAGGACCCAGAGAAGCACTGTCTTCACCTGCCTTTAGCGCAGTCCTGTACCACCCTTGGAGGCCTGCGCTGTGTTGGCGATGGGTACAGGCACGCGCAGGACACTCCACTAAGATATCAAGGGACATAACTGCTCCTGAACAGAGGTAAATCAGACTACAGTATGCAACTCATAACAGCCTTAATATAGCATCCCCATGGGTGTACCAGCCCGTATTTCATGACTGCAGAGCCCACCGGCAATAGACACCACCCTCCAGCTGCCGATTTTTTTCCACTCACACCCGTAACGGGTATCGTCATGTGACAAACTCGATGAAGTTGTCCGGAAACTCAGTACGGCGGATGAAAACGTCTGCAGAGAATAGAAACTCGTCATTCATTCATTCATTCATCAGCCATCCATCCATCAATTAATCAACTGATCGATTGATTGATTGATTGATTGATTGATTGATTGATTGCCATTTCAGTTGCACTGGTGAGTGTAGAGGTGAGTTCGTCACGCAACCAGCTTTGATCTTGAGATGAACAAACAAATCGTTGTTTTATGGTTATTTCATTAACATTTGAATTCAGTTTGCTTGCTCCTTGAAGACTTTCTATGTATGATTCAGACAGAAATGTGTATGTAGTAGTTACTGTGTATGTGTATTAGGTGTGCGCGCGCGCGCTCACGTGTCTGTCACGTGATAGGTACTTGTGAATGTGAGCTCATCTATTTCAAGTGAACCACTGGTGCTTTAGGATTGTTGTGAAGGTCATTATTTTAGCGAACAAGTTCCCCGTGAAAGAGGACGCTAACCTGATGTAGGTTTGATCTGAAAGGGTCGGGTATGTCAGTGCCAAAGGTCATACTGCGGAATGAAGGACGAGTCGGGGGGGGGGGGGGGGGGGAGATGGACATCGGAAGGTTCAGGGGGAGACAAAAGCAACAAGGAAGGGGGAAAGAGCGGAGGAGGGAAGAGGGAGGGGGGAGGGGGGGGGAGGGGATGGTTGGAATGAACTCTGGAGTGGTTGCAGTACTCTTGATACTAATAATGTAAGACATTTGATAAAGAGATCGAGCCAACATGTGATGCATCAAAAAAAAACTGAGACGTAAGGATTCAGATGTTTGACTACCAGGGGTTGTGATCCTCTTTGTTGTTCTATCGTTCGAGCTAAGGTGGAATCCTCTTTGTTGTTCTCTCGTTCGAGCTAAAGTGGAATCCTCTTTGTTGTTCTCTCGTTCGAGCTAAAGTGGAATCCTCTTTGTTGTTCTCTCGTTCGAGCTAAGTGGAATCCTCTTTGTTGTTCTCTCGTTCGAGCTCAAGTGGAATCCTCTTTGTTGTTCTCTCGTTCGAGCTCAAGTGGAATCCTCTTTGTTGTTCTGTCGTTCGAGCTAAAGTGGAATCCTCTTTGTTGTTCTCTCGTTCGAGCTAAGTGGAATCCTCTTTGTTGTTCTCTCGTTCGAGCTCAAGTGGAATCCTCTTTGTTGTTCTCTCGTTCGAGCTCAAGTGGAATCCTCTTTGTTGTTCTATCATTCGAGCTCAAGTGGAATCCTCTTTGTTGTTCTCTCGTTCGAGCTCAAGTGGAATCCTCTTTGTTGTTCTCTCGTTCGAGCTAAGTGGAATCCTCTTTGTTGTTCTCTCGTTCGAGCTCAAGTGGAATCCTCTTTGTTGTTCTCTCGTTCGAGCTAAAGTGGAATCCTCTTTGTTGTTCTATCGTTCGAGCTAAAGTGGAATCCTCTTTGTTGTTCTCTCGTTCGAGCTAAAGTGGAATCCTCTTTGTTGTTCTCTCGTTCGAGCTAAAGTGGAATCCTCTTTGTTGTTCTCATCGTTCGAGCTAAAGTGGAATCCTCTTTGTTGTTCTATCGTTCGAGCTAAAGTGGAATCCTCTTTGTTGTTCTATCGTTCGAGCTCAAGTGGAATCCTCTTTGTTGTTCTATCGTTCGAGCTCAAGTGGAATCCTCTTTGTTGTTCTATCATTCGAGCTCAAGTGGAATCCTCTTTGTTGTTCTATCATTCGAGCTCAAGTGGAATCCTCTTTGTTGTTCTATCATTCGAGCTCAAGTGGAATCCTCTTTGTTGTTCTATCATTCGAGCTCAAGTGGAATCCTCTTTGTTGTTCTATCATTCGAGCTAAGTGGAATCCTCTTTGTTGTTCTCATCGTTCGAGCTCAAGTGGAATCCTCTTTGTTGTTCTCTCGTTCGAGCTCAAGTGGAATCCTCTTTGTTGTTCTATCATTCGAGCTCAAGTGGAATCCTCTTTGTTGTTCTATCATTCGAGCTACAAGTGGAATCCTCTTTGTTGTTCTATCATTCGAGCTCAAGTGGAATCCTCTTTGTTGTTCGAGCTAAAGTGGAATCCTCTTTGTTGTTCTATCGTTCGAGCTCAAGTGGAATCCTCTTTGTTGTTCTATCGTTCGAGCTAAGTGGAATCCTCTTTGTTGTTCTATCTTCGAGCTCAAGTGGAATCCTCTTTGTTGTTCTATCTTCGAGCTAAGTGGAATCCTCTTTGTTGTTCTATCGTTCGAGCTAAGTGGAATCCTCTTTGTTGTTCTATCATTCGAGCTCAAGTGGAATCCTCTTTGTTGTTCTATCATTCGAGCTCAAGTGGAATCCTCTTTGTTGTTCTATCATTCGAGCTCAAGTGGAATCCTCTTTGTTGTTACCGAGCTAAAGTAGATCCTCTTTGTTGTTCTATCGTTCGAGCTCAAGTGGAATCCTCTTTGTTTTCTATCGTATCGAGCTAGTGGAATCCTCTTTGTTGTTCTATCATTCGAGCTCAAGTGGAATCCTCTTTGTTGTTCTATCGTTCGAGCTAAAGTGGAATCCTCTTTGTTGTTCTATCATTCGAGCTCAAGTGGAATCCTCTTTGTTGTTCTATCATTCGAGCTAAAGTGGAATCCTCTTTGTTGTTCTATCATTCGAGCTCAAGTGGAATCCTCTTTGTTGTTCTATCATTCGAGCTCAAGTGGAATCCTCTTTGTTGTTCTATGGTTCGAGCTCAAGTGGAATCCTCTTTGTTGTTCTATCGTTCGAGCTCAAGTGGAATCCTCTTTGTTGTTCTCTCGTTCGAGCTCAAGTGGAATCCTCTTTGTTGTTCTATCATTCGAGCTCAAGTGGAATCCTCTTTGTTGTTCTATCATTCGAGCTCAAGTGGAATCCTCTTTGTTATTCTATCATTCGAGCTAAAGTGGAATCCTCTTTGTTGTTCTATCATTCGAGTTAAAGCAACGGTTCGTTTTTATGTCACAGAGGTTAAAACCACAAACTGGGGCCTCCCCTCACCCCCGCCCCATTTTTCTATGTCATCCTCCTTCCGTCTCCTCCTTGTATTTTGAATATACATGTTTTTGTTTTCTTTTCTTTGAGCTGTCCATGTAATTGATCATGCCTGGGGGGTGGGGGGGGGGGGGGGGGGCGGAATAGCTCAGTTGGTTGAGCGCCGGACTCGTCATCCTGGGGTTGCGGGTTCGAATTACGGTACAGGGGATTTTTTTTCCCTCGGAGTTAACATTGGTTCTGACTCCATTCCCCATACAGTCCTTCGAATGAGACTATAAACCGAGGTTCCGTGTGTGAACGCACGCACAACTCTTGCACACACGTCAAATCCCATCACCACCTTTCGGAAGAGAAGGCCAGTTTGGCCGTAGGTATGGATGACACGTTACACATAGCAGCACCTTTCCCGAAGATGGAGTATAGGCTGCCTTAATGGCGGGATCAAACAACGGTCATACACACAAAACTCCACTGCCTGTCTATACAGGCAGTGTCCGCAGGAGTATCAGCCTGCGTACGCAGAAAGAAAAAAAAAGAAAGATCATACCTGAACACGATGAGTGTGTACTTCCTCAATTCTTACATTGGTTATAAAAACTAAAAGGAAACTGTCTTGTGTCCTGCAGTCTTCGACGTGTTGTTATGAGCATGTCTTGAGTTTTCTCAGGAT
>CM065742.1:46886641-46894141 GCA_033310375.1 Conus canariensis
CAATACCTACCGAGTTTAACAGAAAGGTCACCGCAGGCGGAAACAGAGTCAAACATAAAGAAAAAAGAAAAAATTACTATTCCACCGAACGAAAGAGACAGATAAATGACAAGACCAATAAATGACAAGACCAATCACGACGCGTTTCGCCCTCTTTTGGTCTTCTACAGGAAAGACAAACAACATTCAAGACAATGACCACGAAGAACGAACAATCTCTTACATCCTCGAACTGGGCGCCAAATAAATGCGAAATCCGAACACCTAGTAATTAACAGGTTTGTAGAGCGGGCACTGCGGCCTTCATAACTGAGGGCGGTAATTAACGAAACGAGGCGAATCACAGACCGCGACCTAATTTTGATATTTCCTCAACGGCCTCGTTTTCATTCAACGCCGTTGTCGTGCTGGGTTTGAAATGAGAAGTGATCGCTCGTTCTCTGTTTTCATTGCCCTGAATGTTGTTTATGGCCCTTTGCGGTCGGCTGGGCTTTCAGCAACATTACCTTACCTTACCCTATCTTGCCTGAAGGAGACCAGCGAAGTCGAAACGCGTCGTGTCTTGTCTCGTGATTTGTTTGTCCCTGTATCATCACTTTAAATTGCTTTTCAAATCAGTTTCCATTTCCCAGAGAGAGAGAGAGAGAGAGAAGAGAGAGAGAGAGAGAGAGAGAGAGAGAGAGAGAGAGAGAGAGAGAGTTTGAATAACGAAGTTTTGAATTCAGCTTGTTTCGGATTAAATCCACGTCATCTTCAATACAAAGAAGATAAATATTAATTATGAGTGTTATGTTGTTGATTTTCCTGTATACCTCTTTCTAACCGCCGTATTTTTCCTTATGTATTATTTCTGAGAAATATCTTGAACAAAGATACCTTCCTTTGAAAACAATTGGTGAAGACTGTATCTCTTGAATAAAAAGAATAAATGTGTCAATATTGCATTGAAGTCGAAAGCCATTTATTTCTTAATTAAGAGCAATATGTTGTTTATTTTCATGTTTATCTTTTTATTTTACTATGTATATTTCCTTACTTTTTATTTTCAGAAATATCTTGAATAAAGATGCCTTTCTTTGGGGAAAAAAAATGATTAAAACTATATCTTTTGAATGAAAATAAATAACAATATAAATGTTGCATTCAAGGCTGAAAGCCATTTATTTGTTAATTATGAGCGATACGTTTTGTTGTTGTTTTTTTTAATATATACCTCTTTTTATCCTGTTTCTTTCCTTATATATTATTTGGAAAAACATCTTAAAAAAAAAAGGTGCCATCCTTTAGATAAAGAATTGATTAAAACTATATCTCTTGAATGAAAATAAATAAACAAAAGAAATGTAGCATTGATGGCTGAAAGCCATTTATTTATCAGTTATGAGCGATATGTGGTTTATTTTTATGTATTCCTCTTTTTACCCTGTATCTTTCCCTAAATGTATTTTTTTTTTTTTAGAAATGTCTTAAATAAAGATGCCTTCCTTTGAAGAACAAATGATAAAAAACTATATCTCTTGAATAAAAAATGACTGACTGACTGACTGACTGACTGACTGACTGACTGAATGAATGAATGAATGAACGAGTAAGTCAATAAATTAATTCAATAAATGAATATCGCATTCAAAGCCAAATAGCCATTCCTCTGGTTCTCGTACCTCAAAAACCAAGTATATCTGAGTGGTAAAGAAAGAAAGGAAGAAACAACACCAACAAGAACACCACCACCCCCACCACCACCACCACCACCAAAAACAACAACAACAGCAGCAGCAGCAAACCCGCCGCAAGATTACTCAACTGCATTTTCTTTCTTTGAAAAAAAAAAAATTGTCCGATTCTCTATTCCAGCTCCGGTTCACCCTCAAAGCTTTAAGGAACCAGAACATGAAGGGTATCTAGAAGAAGCAGGGGGGTTGGGGGGGGGGGGTTGCGGGGGGGGGGGGGGGTGCGGGGCAGAGGAGACACAGAGAGAGGTTTGGGGAGGGGGGAGGGGGAGGGTATGGAGAGACGGAGGCTCTCTGCCGAACGGTCGATAGCCAGGGTGTCCGGCGGAAAGCATGGTTGAGGAGATTGCAAAGCAAACGAAGCTACTGTGGTGACAGCTCGGGGTGGGGGGGGGGGGGGGGGGGGGAGGGTGGGGGGAGGTGGGGGGGGGAGGTGAGGGTGAGGAGGGACGGGCTGTGGCGGTTCTTGCCGCTGCTGGTCTCTTGAGCGGCCTCTAGAGGGTCGTTACTGTCCACTTTGGGCCTCTCTGCTCTGGGAATTTTATCGTCCGGCGCAGGAGGGTTTAACAGGATGGAGTTTGAGTAACCGGCCTAGGCCAGCTGTTGGAGGTAGGGGGGTGGGGGGTGGGAGGGGGGTTGGTCCGGCTCGACACGGTGTGTGTGTGGTGTGTGTGTGTGTGTGTGTGTGTGTGTGTGTGTGTGTGTGTGTAGTGCGTGGGTGGGTGGGTGGGTGGATGTATGTGTGTGTGTGAGGGGAGGGGAAGTTGTGAGTCTATGTGTGTGTGTGTGTGTGTGTGTGTGTGTGTGTGAGAGAGAGAGAGAGAGAGAGAGAGAGAGAGAGAGAGAGCGTGCTTAGTGTAGGTGCGTGCGTGTATGCGTGCGTGCGTGCGTGCGTTCGTGCGTGCGTGCGCGGGTGCGTTCGTGCGTGCGTGCGCGGGTGCGTGTGCGCGTGCGTGCGTGCTTGTATGCTTGCGCGCGTGCGTGCGTGCGTGCGTGCTTGCATGCTTGCGCGCGTGCGTTCGTGCGTGCGTGTGTGTGTGTGTGTGTGTGTGTGTGTGTGTGTGTGTGTGTGTGTGTGGAGACTGGTACAGGGAGGACTAAGGGCAATTGTCTTCGAGGGTCCTGACAGCGGCATGATCCTGTTGTGGGTGATGTCACCTTGTGTGCCGTGCTGGGAAGAGGGAGGATGGCCTAGCGGCAATGAGAAACCCAGTACAGGACACCACTGGTGTCAAAAGAGAGGAAATCGACGTTGTCGTTTCTCTTCACCACAAGGCTTGATTGTCGTCGTATGCGGTCGTGTGCTTGATGTTGCGTGTTATTTTTTTTTATATCTGTTCATCATCTCTCTCATCATCGTCTTCTTTCTCTCTCGTTATGTAGTTTTTGTTTATTTTTCTTCTTCTACTTCTTCTTCTTCTTCTTCTTCTTCTCTTCTTCTTCTTCTTCTTCATCATCATCATCATCATCATCATCATCATCATCATCATCATCATCTTCTTCTTCTTCTTCTTCTTCTTCTTCTTCTTCTTCTTCTTCTTCTTCTTCTTCTTCTTCTTCTTCTCTTTTCCTACGTGCATTGACATAATGTAATGTGTTCTTAGGTTTGACGCCCATACATTTTAACACTACATTATGTGAGTAAGATCATCATGAATCTCTTGGCCCATTGTAAAGTACTATTTCTCTCGAGTTCGCTATTCAGCTCACTGTTGCATTTTTAGCGGCATTTTGCTGTTGTACCATCGGTCAAGACACTATCATGATATAAACTCATTTTAACTGAATGTAAAAGATCAAATGCTTTACAAGTATTAGATCTCTGGTTATTCTTCAAATGTAAACTACCATCTTCAGTCTTTCCAACATGACGCACGTTTCGATGTACCCATTCGTTTCTATTTGATGAAATGTTACTTCTGCTTCCTATACCATTAAAGAAAAGGTTGAATCAAAGCTTCTGCTGGTTTTCCTGGTTTAACTTTTATTGCAAAACATTCTGTATAATTGAAGCGTGTCATTCCATACAAATGTGGATCGTGTGACGTGAGGTGAGCACATAATTTGGCCCTAGGTTTCTTTCCTCTTGTACATTTGAGTACAGCAGAGCAATACTGAATCTCCATTCATGGGTTTATATTCGTAAGTCATCTCATCCACCCTGATCTCAAGTCTTGTCGCAGCCATTTTAGATCTGGAAATCCAATTCACCTTTCATGCAACTCTGTGTGTGTGTGTGTGTGTGTGTGTGTGTGTGTGTGTGTGTGTGTGTGTGTGTGTGTGTGTGTGTGCATTCTTTCTGCTCAATCGGCAATTGTTTTCCTTTCATTTAATTCCATTCAAATTTAAAACAAAGCATCGCAACGTCCTCAAACTTTAATAGGTGGATTTGTTAAGAGCGTCAATGGACAATCTGGACAGGCTTCGGGACTTCAAATACACTCTTTGTTTCCTAGGACTGTTAAAGGAAATTCAGGCGTGTCTTTTATAGCTGTTTTATTTCCATACACTTTTCAATGCACACACGTCTATACCGTCAGGCCGTGTCATGTACAGCTGTTTTATTTCCATACACTTTTCAATGCACACACGTCTATACCGTCAGGCCGTGTCATGTACAGCTGTTTTATTTCCATACACTTTTCAATGCACACATCTCAATACCGTCAGGCCGTGTCATGTACAGCTGTTTTATTTCCATACACTTTTCAATGCACACACGTCTATACCGTCAGGCCGTGTCATGTACAGCTGTTTTATTTCCATACACTTTTCAATGCACACATCTCTATACCGTCAGGCCGTGTCATGTACAGCTGTTTTATTTCCATACACTTTTCAATGCACACATCTCAATACCGTCAGGCCGTGTCATGTACAGCTGTTTATTTCCATACACTTTTCAATGCACACATCTCTATACCGTCAGGCCGTGTCATGTACAGCTGTTTTATTTCCATACACTTTTTAATGCACACATCTCAATACCGTCAGGCCGTGTCACGTACAGCTGTTTTATTTCCATACACTTTTCAATGCACACATCTCTATACGTCAGGCCGTGTCACGTACAGCTGTTTTATTTCCATACACTTTTTAATGCACACATCTCTATACTGTCAGGCCGTGTCACGTACAGCTGTTTTATTTCCATACACTTTTCAATGCACACATCTCTATACCGTCAGGCCGTGTCATGTACAGCTGTTTTATTTCCATACACTTTTCAATGCACACAATCTCTATACCGTCAGGCCGTGTCATGTACAGCTGTTTTATTTCCATACACTTTTCAATGCAGACATCTCTATGCCGTCAGCGAGATCTACAGTGAGCCGCATTCTCATTATCTTCATGTTGAAGGTTTATCACTCCATTTGGAGATTATCTTCATGCTGAAGATTTATCAGTCCATTTTTTTTATGACTTGCGAGTTGATTTTAACGTGGAGACAGCGCTAACATGGCCCTTTACGGTCGGCTGGGCTATAATCAACATTACCGTACCTTCCTTAGTCCATTTGGAGATTATCTTCATGTTGAAGAAGGTTTATCAGTCCGTTTGGAGATTATCTTCATGTTGAAGGTTTATCAGTCCATTTGGAGATTATCTTAATGTTGAAGGTTTATCAGTCCATTTAGAGATTATCTTCATGTTGAAGGTTTATCAGTCCATTTGGAGATTATCTTCATGTTGAAGGTATATCACTCCATTTGGAGATTATCTTCATGTTGAAGGTTTAGCGGTCCATTTAGAGAGTGAGGCTGATTGGTTGATTTCTCGTCCAAGCCATAAAGCAAGACTTCTTCTATACAGACTGCATATTCAATCCTGAAATCCTGCTGGAATCATTATTTTCCTCCTCCTCCTCCTCTTCTGCTTTTTTTGACTTGTTTTACTTCTTTACACTTCTGCCTTCCCTTTTTTTTCTTCATCTTTTTCTTCCATCGTGGGCCCTCATCTTCTTTCCTCCTCCTCCTCCTCCTCCTCCTCCTCCCTCCTCTTCCTCGTCCACCTCCTCCTATTCTTCTTCTTCTTTTCCGTCGTCGTCGTGATTGTCGTCGTCGGCGTCCTTATCTCTCTCATTGTTTTCTTCCTCCTCTTCTTCTTCTCCTCTTGTCCTCCCTCCTCCTCCTCCTCCTCCTCCGATCTACCGCCCTCTTCCCTCTCCGTGGCATGTTGTGTTTGGAAATGGACAGACATCACAAAGTCCAGTGACCTTTAACCTTTTCTCATTGTCTGCATCCTCCGTGTATAGATGTTTTTCAGTGAACTTTTTTTTGTTTCTAAAACAGAGAAAGAAAGAAAAAAAACACAAACAGGCATATATGGTGGCACGCAAGCACATCCGTGTTACGTTTCCTGTCACAATTATCCTTGAAGCGATACACACGGCACACAGCAGTGTCTAAGCTACCGTGTTAGTTTTCATGTGTTGTCCTTGACGAAGACAATCTTCCGCAGACAACCGGAGAGGAAGAGAATGTAAACTGGCTGCATGCTGCGTCTGTGAGCGTCGCTGAGACCAATGCGAATCCATTCGATGTTGAGAGACAGACCCTTGTCCGGAGACGATGTCCAGTGTCTATTGTACGCTATTAGCGACGCTAATAGCGTACAATTGGCACTTACATTACATTGGTTGAGTATAATAAAGTTGGAGAGGGATGCAGACTACGTGCAGTCACTTCGTGGACAATAATGTTCATTCGTGCAGATGAGCGTGAGGTTCCGTTCTGCTTATCAAATCATGCATGATGATGCGTGCACACACACACACACACACACACACACACACACACACGCACACGCACACACTCACTCACACACGCACACGCACACACACACACACACACACACACACACACACACACACACACACACACACACACTCATTCACACTCACACACACGCACACCCACTCGCACACGCACACGTACACACTCACACACTCACTCACTACACACACACACACACGCACACACGCACACACACACACGCACACACACACACACACACACACACACACACACACACACACACTCACACACACGCACACCCACTCGCACACGCACACGTACACACTCACACACTCACTCACACACACACACACACACACACACACACACACACACACACACACACACACACACACACACCCCACGAAAGAAGCAAGGACGGTTGATTCTCAGTGCTGACAGATGTGTGTCAGGGCTGCATTCTGGCACCGATCCTTTTCCTTGTGCTCACTGACCGGGTCCTGAAAAAAGCAGCTCTCACCAAACACATCTACTGGTCTGAAGGCACAAGCCATAGGACCTCGACCTTGCCCATGACATTGCAGCAATGCCAGCCAGTCCAGAGTGTATAAAAAAAGAACTGGTAGACACCATTGAAGAAGCCGCAGGGTGGCTGGGTATATCGGCAGAAAGAAACATAAAGCTCACTATGCCAGACGACCATCACCCACAGAGAGATGGACTCACAGAGCACAAGACAATCTTTGTCGTCGAAGATTTCACGTCCCTGGGAAGATCCGTCAACAGGCACAGTGACATGACCAATGAGCTGAACAGTAGAATGGAGAAGACCCCAGCAGTATGTAAACAACTCCACAGTGACATGACCAGTGAGTGAACATAAGAAACCCCAGCATAGAAACACACAGTGACGACAATGGTGACTAAAGGAAAGACCCCAGCAGTATGTAAACAACTCCACAGTGACATGACCAGTGAGCTAAATGAAACCAGTAAAAAGAATGGAGCAA
>CM065742.1:46899141-46909141 GCA_033310375.1 Conus canariensis
TTTTTTTTCTTTCTTTTTTTTTTTTAAATGGATCAATCGACAATCATGACTGTTCCCATGACAACAGGACACCAGAGTCAGCAATGCACAGTTTGGTGCCTTCGTTCAGCCATCTTTATTTTCAATCTCTATCATTCGCTCGCACTGCCATCAGCTGACATGTCCGCAGGTGACAACCCATGTCCTGCCGTGTCAGAAAATAGGAACAATCAAACTGCAAAGCTTCAATACTCTACAACTCAGAAAATACCAGCAGCAGTGAAGACATTCATTCTGTAACTGAAATCCAATGAGTTATGATCTTATATATCTGAACACTATTGATTTTGATGTTCTTCAAAGTAAAGCAAGAAGCCAGTGACAAAACAAAGGCGACTGTGGTGTGTGTGTGTGTGTGTGTGTGTGTGTGTGTGTGTGTGTGTTTGCGCGCGCGTGCGCGTGCGTACGTGCGTCCATGCGTGCTTGAGCGCGAGCGAACATTGCTTGTGTGCGTGCAAGCTGAGCCTGTTAAACTCATTTAAGCCTAGCGATCAACGTGCGTTGTTTTGACCTGATCTGTTTCGTTGAATTGTACACACACACACACACACACACACACACACCACACACGCACACACGCACACACGCACGCACGCACGCACGCACGCAACACACCTTTCTTTCTTTCTTTCCCGATCATGTCATGCCCTGAATTCTACGCCTCTCCTCCCCCCCCCCCCCCCACACAAGGGTGGGGGAGGGGAGGGTGGGGGGGGTTTGTGATTGAGGTATTTGATGTATGGTTAAATTGAATTAATGGTAACATGTAGTAGATTGGATAATGTTGGGTGAAGGAGGTGAATGAATGATTTTGTTGATTTATATATGATTAAAGAGCTATAATTATAGGTAAGGGTAAGGATGGTGTAATAAATTGGAATGGAAGGATGTATTGTTGTAAAAATATTTAGGTTTTGAGTAGTTTATATTATATAGTTTTTAATGAAATGTGTTGTATTTATTGAGGGTTATGTTTTAAAAGGGTGTTGTTAGTTTTGATATGTAATCTATTGTAGTTTTGTTGTTATTATATGTTTGAATGTTGAATGGGTATATTAATTGGAGTATGTGTGTGGGTGTGTGTGGGGGTGGGTGGGTGTGGGTGGGTGTGGGAAAAGGGAGAGTGAGGTAGTGAGGAATTGAGTGAGTGTGAGAGAGAGTTAATTGAGGGGGTGAGGGATTAGGTGATTTTATTATATTGGTAGAGTAAGTGATTATTAGGAGGTGAGTGTGTAATGTTATGTGGTGTGTTTTGTTATAACAATGATATAAATATATATAATATATAATAAATAGATAAATTAGATTATATAGATAGATTTCGATGAGAGATAGAATAGATTATATAATGAGGGAGGAGGGAAGGCGTAGATTGTATTGAAATGTTGTAGTCGAATATAATAAAAAAAAAAAAAAATATATGATATACTAATTTGGAATGTTATATATTATTAATCATAAGTAACAAAAATAAAAAATATATAATTAGTATGTTAGGTTGGATTAGAATGAAGAATAAAAAAAAAAATATATTATTTGTAATGATAATGTTGATTAAAGAAAACCTAATACAAAAAAAAAATAAAATTTGTATTGTTATGAATTATAATGAATAAAAATTAAAACATAACTAAAAAAATAATATAAGTATGTATTGATATGTTTTATATGAAATAAAAAAAGTTAAATTAATAAAAAATAAATAATTAAAATTGGGATTGTAGGTTTGATTGATAAGAGAAAAAAAAAAAGAAAAAAAAACACACATATATAAGTTGGGGGATGGTAGGTTGGAGTAGAGAAAAAAACAATAAAAAATAAATAATAATAATATGTATTGATAGGTTGTAGTGTGAATAAGATAAAAAAGAATAAAAAATATATATAATTTGGATTGGTATTGTATTATTAGAAAAAAAAAAAAAAAAATTAGATATCAATATATAAATTGGAATGTGATGATGAGTAGAAGAAAAAAAAAAAATAAAAGAAGAATTGAAAAAAGAAAAGTTGGAATGTTAGGTATTATTGAGTAGAGAAAAATGCGAAATATATTTTATATGTGATATGTTGAGTAGTAAAATAAAAATAAATATAATTTGTAAATCGTTATGTAGTATAGAGAAAAAAAAAAAAAAAAAAAAAAATAAAAAAAAAAAAACTTTGTATTGATTATGATTGTATAAGAATAAAAATATAAATAAAATAAGTATTGTATGATGATTTATTAGAATAGACGAAAATATAATAAATAATTATAATGTTTGATTTTTAAGAAAACCAAAAAAAAAAATGTATATGAAATGTGATTTCATATGCATAAACTACAAAAAAATACCAAAAACACCAAACAACACAATAATATGTAATGATATAAGTCTACGCCCCCATACGTTAAATTCAGGTCGGTCACTTGAATGTTATACAATTCAATTTTTTCATGTAGCCTGGTAGGTAAACTTAAGAAGGTAAAAGCATAGTTTTCTGTGTTTTCTGAAGTATCCATTTCTAGCCTACTACCAACAACAAAATACAGGTACCTCCCCTAACGGGTACAAAGTTTAAATAAGCTTTTGTTTTGCAGTTTTGTTCATCAGTATGTCATTTTGATGTCAAAGAATGTTTTCACATTATATTTCTCAACATTGATTTTCCCCTACAACGCTCATTACCAAATTTTTCCCCCTTTTATTCGCAAATTTGTGTTTTGCTCAAGTCATCTAAATTTCTGGGCACACCACCAATACACAAGTGTTTCGTCCACCACGAAATTTCCGCACCAGTTTGAATCAAAATCTATATATTACCATACTTGTCTGTTTCTCTCTCTCTCTCTCTCTCTCTCTCTCTCTCTCTCTCTCTCTCTCTCTCTCTCTCTCTCTCTCTCTCTCTCTCTCTCTCTCTCTCGTCCGTCTCTCTCTCTCTCTCTCTCTCTCTCTCGTCTCTCTCTCTCTCTCTTCTCTCTCTCTCTCTCTCTCTCTCTCTCTCTCTCTCTCTCTCTTCATGTGATCAACTACTCGTTATACAAACAGTACGAACGTAACTCAAATCAGAAGATCTTGAGGTACTCTCGATTCCTCGACAGGTTACCCAGCCTCCTTCCAGGTTACTGTACTAACTTGGCAGAACAGGACCAATGGTGGGGTTGGGAGGGGTGGGGAGGGGTGGGGTGGGGATGGGGGTGTCATTTTTAGCACTGACCATGGCTATTTCAGGCACGAGGGAAGTGAGGGGGCGTGGGGGAGGGTGGGGGGGGGAGGTCAGGCGCTTGCACTAGGTGACCGTGTAATTGGAACCAGAGTCCTTCAGGGCTCTTGAGACCAAATCCCTCTGTCCAACAGTCAGCCCTCCGCCCTCTTCCCTGCCGCTGTTTGACCAATGGTCCACTCCTCTTCGCTCTTTTGGAGCCTTGACCAATATACCCCCCCACCCCCACCCTCGCTGGCCACTAGCTCCGACAGGTACTGTACCCACACCCAAGCCACGAAGGTGTAATCCCCTTTCGCGCGCAGGATGTTCAATATTGACCGTCGATCTTGGCACCTGCTCAGCGGTAAGGGAGAAGGGGACGGCAACGCCTGCCTGATCGCTACGGGAGACGCCATGCTCGTGGAAGCGACGTGTCCGCGGCCGAGTTCGTGCTTGATGATCGTTTCCGGTTTGGGATGACAGAAAAAGGCGTGGACGCCTTTATATCGGTGTTGCTCTGTTTGTGGGTATTGTGATTTTTGTTGTTGTTGTTGGTTGGTTGGCTGGTTATTTGTTTTTTTGTTTTGTTTTGTTTTGTTTTGTTTTTTTGTTTTGGTTGACTCGTTTATGTTTTCTTGTCATTTACGTTTTTATTTGTTGTCTTCTCTTCTGGCATTTACACGTACTATTAAAGATCTCTCTCTCTCTCTCTCTCTCTCTCTCTCTCTCTCTCTCTCTCTCTCTCTCTCTCTCTCTCTCTCTTCATATATGTATCCCCCTTGCCTTAATGGCTTGTCAAACTGCCAGTTATAAATCGTCAAAGTGCCCCCCCTCCCCCCCCCTCTCTCTCTCTCTCTCTCTCTCTATCTCCTGCCTCTTGCTTCCGCTTCATGCACTCTGGATTCCCACCACACAGCCACACCTAGAGTTATTCTGACACAGCCCCAGCTCCACCAGTCCACAGGGAGCAGTTTCTCTCCGTTCATCAGGAGGCAACTCGTCAGCGGAGACACTGCCCCGCTGCCAAGTCGCTAAAGTGATGTTCGTGATACGATGCCACAGACACGCCGCAAACCGGTATCCCGGGCTCCGTAACAAACTGCTTCCATGTTCAACCATGTTTTAGAATAGATACGAATCATGAGAATGAGGTTACCACAGCACAGAGAAAGCAACCTGGATGGAACACAACGACACAAGTGGTCTGGTGTGTGTTCCTATGAACCAGCCACAGTCGAGTGCAAGTTTAGACTGGTTTAATGTTTATAACGGTGTTAAAGCATCTATTGACATTTTATGATATTCTTTTTTTTTTCTTTTCTTCAGATTTTAGGAAGACAGCAGCTTTGATCTGGGACGCTAGAATGAACGGCCTGATAAGACAAAGGAGGGACGCTAGAATGGACCGTCTGATAAGACAAAGGAAGGACGCTAGAATGAACCGTCTGATAAGACAAAGGAAGGACGCTAGAATGAACCGTCTGATAAGACAAAGGAGGGACGCTAGAATGAACAGTCTGATAAGACAAAGGAGAGACGCTAGAATGGACCGTCTGATAAGACAAAGGAAGGACGCTAGAATGAACAGTCTGATAAGACAAAGGAGAGACGCTAGAATGGACCGTCTGATAAGACAAAGGAAGGACGCTAGAATGGACCGTCTGATAAGACAAAGGAGAGACGCTAGAATGGACCGTCTGATAAGACAAAGGAGAGACGCTAGAATGGACCGTCTGATAAGACAAAGGAGAGACGCTAGAATGGACCGTCTGATAAGACAAAGGAAGGACGCTAGAATGAACCGTCTGATAAAACAAAGTAGGGAGAAGAGAAGAACAAGAAGAGAAGAACAAGAAGAAGAACAAGATGCTAGTACGGTTGTGTGTTGTAAAGAATCGAAAGGTGTGAATTTTCAAAGAGATGTGCAATCGTGTGCGCAGTTTCTAGCTTAGTTCGTCAGTGACATGGAAACATGGCTTCTCTTGTGTGTGAGTGAAATGGGTGAAAAATGAAAATGAGCCAAACACTCTTCCTTCACTGCAGTACCTAACAATGTACACTGCATGTGAATGTCTGACACACAGACACACAGACAGACACACAGACACACAGACACACAGACACACACACACACACACACACACACACACACACACACGCACGCACGCACGCACGCACGCATGCACGCACGCACACACACACACACACACACACACACACACACACACACACACCACACACATACACACACACACACTTGTGCATCGTGAGTGTGGATCAATAAGAAAAACAAAGTGGGGAAAAAAAGGAGGATGGAAGCCCCACTCTACTTTAAAAAATGAAAAGCTCAAAATCAAAAACATCCACAAACAAACAAACAAACAACAAACAAAAACTGGAGGGAAGAACACCCAGGCAAGTTACATTTGGAGTCTGGTTCTGTGAATGGTACTCTGAGTTCTGTGCTGCGTGATACTGGTGCTACCATTTGTGGTGTTCGCAAGCGGTTAGTTTCTGATAGTCGGGCTTTAGAAACCACAGTGAAGTGTGTTTCTTTTGGTGGTCGTGTAGATGAGTTTCCACTGCCTACAGTGTCAGTCAGTTGTCCTTATTTTGTGGGCGATTTGACTTGCTGTGTTTTGGATAGCCCTGTCGCAGATCTCATTGTGGGTAATGTACCTGGAGTTGCTGTTAGTGGTAAGTTGAGTGATGTGTCTACCGAACCTTTCTCTTTAGCCGCCGTTATGAGGGCTAGGGCTAAGCATGTTGTGGACAAAACGCCTTTGTGTCAGATCCCTGATGATCTGAACATTTTCCGTTCTGACCTTGTTCAGAAACAGAAAGATGAGGAGTCATTGAGGTCTTGTTTCCAGTCAGCGTCTTCTGGTGAGATGAGAAAGTTAAGTACAACTACCTTTTACTATTGTTTGTCTGATGGATTTCTGTACAGATCTTTTGTCAAAAATGATATGTCTTTTGATCAGGTTGTTGTTCCTGTTGAGTTTCGACCTACAGTGTTGGCTGTGGCGCATGATTTGATGTTGTCAGGTCATTGTGGTTCTCGGCGTACTCTGTCTAGAGTTCTTAACAAGTTCTTTTGGCCTGAAGTGACTGGCGACGTAGCGAAGTATGTTGCTTCCTGTGATGTGTGTCAGAAGACTGTATCAAAGGGTAGAGTTTGTCCGGTACCTCTTGCTTCTGTGCCACTGATCAGCACTTCGTTTGATTGTGTGGCTGTTGATCTTGTTGGTCCATTGTCTCCTCCTTCGGAGCAAGGTCATCGTTATATCTTGACCATGATCGATATTGTTACCCGTTTTCCGGAGACATCGATATTTGCCTGCACTGGTGTTTTCATGCAGGGAGTTGCCCTCTAAGAGTGCAGGTTTCTCTCCCTTTCAGTCGATGTTTGGTCGGCAGGTTCGTGGTCCTATTGCTTTGTTACAGGAGTCGTGGGCTCAGTCAGATGTTCAGGATGTTGAGGCCAAACCTCTCTAAATTTACCAGTTTGAGCTCAAGGATGTCATAGCTGACTTATGTATATTAGCCATGGAGAATTCTGCTGATTCTGCCTCGAAGGTAAAAGGTACTTTGACAAGAAGGCCAGGGAACGTCGTTTCCACGTTGATGATGAAGTTTTAGTTTTGCTACCGACTAACTCTAACAAGTTGTTAGCCAGTTGGTCAGGGCCGTTCCTGGTGGTCAAAGTCTTGCATCCAGATTACAAAGTTCTTGTCAAGGGCACGGAAAAGATCTTTCATGCGAATATGCTCAAAAAGTATGTTCGTCGAGCTGTTGCGTCTACTTCTGATGTTGTTGTAGCCACAGTTGTTCTTTCACAGGATACTTCAGTGCCTTGGTCAGATATAGCACCGTTGGCTTGTGACCAAGAACAGGGTTCTTCAGAGTGTTCTCCAGGAGTTGGTCTTTCTGTGGCTACACAGGATCCCTCTCCAGAGTCTGTTTTCGTGAAGTGGTTTGTACAGTTGGTGTCGTCCAGGACTGTGATGAAGCTTTACCTATTCCCCATTTAACTATTCCGATGGCGTCTTCTATGCCAGATGAAGAAGTTCGTTCTGTACAGTTTGATTGTGCTTTGTCTGACAGCAGTTCCAGGGAGTTGCGTGCAGTCTTTGATGATTTTCAGGACATTTGACTCCTAAGCCAGGTACTTTCTCAGGTGATGTACTCTTAGAGATCCCTCTTACAACAGATATCCCTGTTAGAAAGAAGTGTTACGATATCCCCTTTTCTGCGAAAAAGGTTGTTGAAAGAGACATTGGTATCGTGTTGGATCTTGGTATCATTGAGCCATCGAATAGTCCATATGCATCTCCAGTTGTGTTAGTCAGCAAAAAAAAAAAAAAAGATGGTACGTGTCGTTTTTGCAATCATTTCAGGTTTTTGAATAAGATAACCGTCTTTGATGCTGAACCTATTCCTGACGTTGAGAGTCTTTTTGCAAGTTTAGCTGATGCTCAGTTTTTACACAGATAGATCTTGCTAAAGGGTACTGGCAGATTGTGCTTAAGCCCGAGGATCGTCCGAAGACGGCTTTTACAACACATATAGGTCTATTGCAGTTTGTCAGGATGCCTTTTGGACTTGTGTCGGCTCCTGCAGTGTTTGCACGTATGATGCGTATGCTGGCATTAGATCAGTTTTCTGCTATCAAGCTTCTTTGATGATATTCTTGTGCACAGTGTGTCACGGGATGCTCATCTTAGTCATGTGAAGGGTGTGCTCTGTTGTCGGAGGTCTTTCAACCTCACAGCTCGTCCTTCGGGATCAAGGCAGGCTTTTGTTCACTTGAGTTTCTTGGTCATGTTGTTGGAGGTGGTACTATGCATCCTGAAGGGAAGAAGGCTGATACGATTTTGAAGATATCCACTCCTACTACCAGGAAGCAGGTCAGGTCTTTGCTGGGGTTGCTCAGATTTTACAGGAGATAATATTATGCTCCTGGGTTTGCTAATTTGAGTGCTCCACTGTCTGATTTGATCAAAGATGTTGGTCGTGCTGGAAGGTCTATTTCTTCGACTCCTGAGTGTGCTGAAGCTATGAGAAAGATTCGGGGAATCTTGTCTTCTGCACCTGTGCAGTTGTTACCTAGGGTGGGTAATCCTTTTGCTCTCAGGACTGACGCTAGTTCTGTTGGTTTGGGTGTTGTATTGCTTCAGGAGAGTGATGATGTTCTTCACCCAGTCATGTTCGCTTGTCGAAAGTTGCTGGATCGTGAGAAGGCGTACAGTACTATTGAGCGGAATGTTTAGCCATTGTCTGGGCTGTGCAGAAGTTTGTTAGATTCCTTTGGGAGTCAGGCTTGTACTTCTGACGGATCATTGTCCGTTGACGTACCTGCGAACGTCAAACTTCAAGAACTCTAGAATTATGCTATCAAGACTCTAGAATATGCTATGGGCGTTGTCGTTGCAGGTGTTCTCGTTTGAAGTTCAGCCAGTTTCTAGTTCAGGGAATGTTTTCGCTGATTTTCTCTCCCGTTCATGTGAGAATCAGTTGATCCCTTAGGAGTGAGTTTTCTTGTGTGTACTGCAGTCTGCTGATGCTGTTTTGATGTGTGATTTCTGTGGTTTTGCATTCTGTTATTTGTTTCCTTCTCCTTCAAAAAACAATGAAGTCATTTTTTTTTTTTTTTTTTTTTTTTTTTGAGGAGGGGAAGTATTATACATCTATTGACCTGCTTACCTGACAGCTACTCACCCGCGTTTTGTTGCCAGTCAGGTAAGCGAGGATTTTCTTTCAGTCTCTGTAGATTTGTCGCCTGGAAACATCCCCACGGTGCCGAAGAGAGACTCTCAGCTTAGTTTTGGTGGTAGTCAGTTCACCAGGTGTCGGTGAGGCCCCCGAGTCCGGCCTGGGACTGGTTACCATCGGTGTGGGGTACAGCCCGTGCCCCAGCCGCTGTCTCCGTCACGACGACGTGGAGAGACTGACCGCCAGATCAGTAATGTACGTGTATTTAAAAGGGCCTCAGGATTCTCCGTCACGACGACGTGGAGAGGCTGACCGCCAGTCGGTAGTGCGACGTGATTTTCTTCTGTATGGGTGTGCCCTGTGGGACACCACTGGGAACTGTGTTTCAAGCGGCTCTGCTTGCCGTGTGAGTACCCTGGTTGGTGCTATAGACTGTAGCTTGGGCTCTGCTTGTGTGAGTACCCTGGTTGGTGCTATAGACTGTGACTTGGGCTCTGCTTGCTGTGTGAGTACCCTGGTTGGTGCTATGACTGTGACTTGAGCTGTGCTGTGTGAGTACCCTGGTTGGTGCTATAGACTGTGACTTGGGCTCTGCTTGTGTGAGTACCCTGGTTGGTGCTATAGACTGTGACTTGGGCTCGGTGCAGCCAAGTGTGTGAACTGTGTCTGTTAGGACACTACTGACGGTGCCAGCGAGGTCTGTGCCAGAAAAAAAAAAAAAATTATTGTGACATTCTTGTGAACGATGTGTCGCTGAGAGCGACTGTTTAAAGCTCCCGCTAGAAGAGGAGGTCGTCGAACTCTCTTTAATAGTTATACTTGGTTATTTCTTCTGGATGTGCAGCAGCGTGTGTGTCGGCGGGTTATGAAATGTTGATCTGATGTTTATCTGTTTTGATGTTTGTGCCTGCTGATTTATATCAATGATTTACGGTGATATGTGTTTGTAATGTATTGATGGTTCAGGCAGCATATAAAAGACAAGAAACTAGTTTGTGTGTTGCCTGGCCGTCCATGTTCGTGAGGTGTGAGTGTGTGTAGGGAATAATCGTTACAC
>CM065742.1:46914141-46916641 GCA_033310375.1 Conus canariensis
GAGTGTTTTGTGTGTCTTGCTTGAAGAGGACCTAAGAGGTCGAAACGCGTCGTGTTTTGTCTACGTTTTCTTGGCGGTTCGCTGTTCATTACATTTATGATTTGTTTAGATTTCCGCCTGCAGTCGCCTCACTTTGCCACTGGATGCAACATAGTTTTTGCTGGGGTTCCCAGCCATGTGGGCATTCGAGGCAACGAGGTGGGTTGGTCAACTTGCCCAGAGTGCCACAAAGGAAACGTTGAGTAGATTGCGTATCCCTCACACTGATCTGAAACCCAAAACACAGTAGGCTTATGTCAAAGACCTGGCAAGAGGACTCAAACTCGCAGACGGATAACAACTTGTACAAAATCCGACCAAACCTGAAAGAGTTTTTACTATGTTCCCAAGGTGGCCGTAAAGACGAGATAGTCTAGTGCCATTTGCATACAGACCACTTGTTTTACACCCGTTCTTACCCTTTAAAAAGTGAAGAAGCTCCGTGGTGCATTCCGTGTCATGTTCCACTCACAGTGAAACATATCTTTTTAGAGCGTTGGGACTTGCGCCATGCGAGACATAAACACTTTACAGCAGACTCCATGAAAACCTTGTTCAGAAATGTCCCACCTGACGTGATCTTTGAATTTCTGAAAGAGATTAACATTTTTCATCTGATATATGACTGTATTGAAAAAAAGATTTTTAACTAAGTTTCTGGTGCGTTTGTAGAAGGTTTATTTCAAAGAGATGTGTGAATGGTGTGTGTGTATGTGTGTGTGTGTGTGTGTGTGTGTGTGTGTGTGTGTGTGTGTGTGTGTGTGTGTGTGTGTGCGTGCGTGCGTGCGCGTGCGTGCGTGCATGTGTGCGTGCGTGCGTGCGTGCGTGCGTGTGTGTGTTGTTGTGTGTGTGTGTGTGTGTGTGTGTGTGTATGTGTGTGTGTGTGTGTGTGTGTGTGTGTGTGTGCGTGTGCGTGTGTGTGTGTGCGTGTGTGTGTGTGTGTGTGTGTGTGGTGTGTGTGTGTGTGTGTTGTGTGGTGTGGTGTGTGTGTGTGTGTGTTGATGACTTGTGAGTTGACTTCAACGTGGAGACAGCCCTGATATGGCCCTTTGCGGTCGGCTGGGTTGTAAACAACTTTACCTTACCTCCGACTGATGCCCAAAAGAATCGTGATTGCCGTTCTTGTGCCAGCAGAGCAGTGTAAGGGAGATAATCTGAAGGACTGCGGATTGTTACCTCGGCATCAGAACAGTCCGAGTTCCGCTTGTAGTAAAGGGCCTGTGGTCGGTAGGAAGTCGATCTCTCAATTCCTCTGGGGTGTGTAAACAAAATAAAAAACAAAAGGTGTGTGTGCGTGTGGGGGGGGGGGGGGGGGAGGAAACTTGATCGTTGGAGAGAGAGAGAGAGAGAGAGAGAGAGAGAGAGAGAGAGAGAGAGAGATGGTTTGATTAGTTATATCAAGTCCATTTTTGCCTCTTTTTTTTTTTCCTGTTCTTAATCGTTTGTTATGTCAGATAAAAGTCGAGTTTTTGCGCGGTAGCTAGAGGAATCAAAGGTCAATGTCCAGTCTTGTCGATAGAACCTGTCAACCCTTGTCTGGAAATGTTGATTAATATTATCAATGTCCAGTCTTGTCGATAGAACCTGTCAACCCTTGTCTGGAAATGTTGATTAATATTATCAATGTCCAGTCTTGTCGATAGAACCTGTCAACCCTTGCCTGGAAATGTTGATTAATATTATCAATGTCCAGTCTTGTCGATAGAACCTGTCAACCCTTGTCTGGAAATGTTGATTAATATTATCAATGTCCAGTCTTGTCGATAGAACCTGTCAACCCTTGTCTGGAAATGTTGATTAATATTATCAATGTCCAGTCTTGTCGATAGAACCTGTCAACCCTTGTCTGGAAATGTTGATTAATATTATCAATGTCCAGTCTTGTCGATAGAACCTGTCAACCCTTGTCTGGAAATGTTGATTAATATTATCAATGTCCAGTCTTGTCGATAGAACCTGTCAACCCTTGCCTGGAAATGTTGATTAATATTATCAATGTCCAGTCTTGTCGATAGAACCTGTCAATCCTTGTCTGGAAATGTTGATTAATATTATCAATGTCCAGTCTTGTCGATAGAACCTGTCAACCCTTGTCTGGAATGTTGATTAATATTATCAATGTCCAGTCTTGTCGATAGAACCTGTCAACCCTTGTCTGGAAATGTTGATTAATATTATCAATGTCCAGTCTTGTCGATAGAACCTGTCAACCCTTGTCCGGAAATGTTGATTAATATTATCAATGTCCAGTCTTGTCGACAGAACCTGTCAACCCTTGTCTGGAAATGTTGATTAATATTATCAATGTCCAGTCTTGTCGACAGAACTGTCAACCCTTGTCTGGAAATGTTGATTAATATTATCAATGTCCAGTCTGTCGATAGAACCTGTCAATCTTGTCTGGAAATGTTGATTAATCTTATCAATGTCCAGTCTTGTCGACAGAACTGTCAACCTTGTC
>CM065742.1:46921641-46934141 GCA_033310375.1 Conus canariensis
ACACAACGCCACACACACGCACGCACACGCACGCACACACACCACACACACACAACACACACTACACACGCACAAACACACACACACACAACACACACACACACACACACACACACACACACACACACACACACACACACACACACATGCACACGCTATTTCCCTAACTCTGTCTAAAATCACTTTATGTGAATAGACGTTAAATTGAAGAACGAACGAACACACACACACACACACACACACACACACACACACACACACACACACACACACACACACACATAAAAGCTGCTGTGCTTTGCTGAACAGTACTATAGGAAACACACGCACACGCACACGCACTCCGCGCGCGCGCGCGCACGCACACCACACACACACACACACACACAACACACACACACACACACACACACACACACACACACATACACACGCTATTTCCCTAATTCTGTCTAAAATCACTTTATGTGAATAGACGTTAAATTGAAGAACGAACGACACACACACACACACACACACACACACACACACACACACACACACACACACACACACACACACACACACACATAAAAGCTGCTGTGCTTTGCTGAACAGTACTATAGGAAACACACGCACACGCACACCACACGCGCGCGCGCGCGCACACACACACAACACACACACACACACCACACACACACACACACACACACACACACCCATTCTGTGCATTGCCTGAAGAGTACTTCAGCATGCATCGAAAAAAATGTTCCTGCTGTGTTTTACAAAGTACTTTAGTATATGCTTCAAAAATGTTCTGCTGTGCTTTACAAAAAAGTATGTTAATATACATAAAATGTTCCTATTGTGTTTTACCAAAGAAAACCTTAATATATATCGAAAAATGCTCCTGCAAATATGTACCAAAGAGAACTGTAATATTCATTTAAAAAATGTTCCTGTCGAGCTTTACCTACTAATACTTTTAACATACACCGAATAGATTACTGCTGCGCTGTACAAGAGTACTTTGATATACACTGAAAATGTTCCTGCCATGTTTTGCCAAAGAGTACGGAGTATATACACACCGAAAAATATTACTGATGTACTTAACAAAAGACTATTCTAATATACATCGAAAAAAGTTCTTGCGGTGCTTTCACAAAGAGTATTTGAACAAAATCAAACATTTTTTCCCATTGTCCTTTACGCAAAAGTGTCATAGATTACACCCCTAAACAAATGCCTTTTGTTCTTTACCTTTAAGTACTTTAATATCCATTGAAAATGTTCCAGCTGTGTTTTATCAAAGTGTACAGTAGTGTGCATCGAAAAATGTCCCTGCTATGCTTTACTAAAAAGGACTTTAACTACATCGAAAAATGTTCCCTCGGTTTGTCTTTTTAAATAACCAAAGAAGTACCGTGTATATATCGAAAATGTACCTGATGTATTTTACTACAGACTAATATACATCGAAAAATGTTCCTCCTGTGCTTTACCTAAGAGTACTTTGATATACATCGAAAATGTTCTTGTTATGCTTTAACAAAAAGTCCTTTGACATACTCGAAATGTTCTGCTGTTACCAATGTCATTTTTACACCCAAACAGATGCTATTGTGCTTTATTGAAGGGCACTTCAGTATATATCGAAAAAGATAGTCGTGCTATGTTTAACCAAAGAGCCCATACAAAGAGCCCATTTTAGCAAATACCTGCCGCCATAGGTTACACCAAAAAGCGTGCACCTGCTGTAATTTACCAACTAGTATTGAAGTAATTACCGAAAAATATGGTTTTTTAACAAAGCACACCATGTAATATACTGAAAACCAAATACCAACTATGCTTTACCAAAGAGTACCATACAATACACACACTTACAGAAAAGAAAAAAAGAAACCCATGCGTTTTACCAATCCAGCATTACAGTATACACCGAAAACCGGAAACCTATGGTCCTTTACCAAAACGTGTCATGTTACACACTGGAAAACAAATAATGACCTACCCCCCCCCCTCCCCCCCCTTCTCCCTGCTACGATGATTCTTGTTCGTAATTAAAACCACTATCTCAGCTTCAATACAAACTCATCACACATGCATTGAAAACACACGATTTCTGATTTGCAACGTACATAGGACAGAAAAAAAAAGAAAAAGAAAAAGAAAAAAAGAAAACTGCCTGCGAATTCACAATTGAGAGGATAATCTGAAAAAAAAAATTAAGTATCTCAATCATCCTCATTCTTTTTTGGATAATAAGTTGGCCAATAATCCGGTTACCGCTGGCAGTAGAAGACGTAGGTCTGGGAAATTACCATAGCCAGAAAAAGAACCATTTGTTGAAGAAAACGGATGTTAAAAAAGTCCTTGCTGTGACCCATCAAAGAGTACCATCGTCAACAATCAGAAACAAGAGGCATTGCATTCCCCTCCCTCATTTTTTTTATCCCAGCCCCGCCCCCCCCCCCCCCCCCCCTGCCCCCCCCCCCCCTCCCCCCCCCCACCCCCCCCCCCCCCCGAACAACCCAACTCACACCACCTCCCCTCTCCCCCACAAAAAGAAAACAACAATGTGAGTGTGATCGCGCAAATGTTACACACATGCGCAAGCGCGCTCACACACACACACACACACACACACACACACACACACACACACACACACACACACACACACACACCATCAGAAAAACAAATGAATTACTCAAACAAAATAATTCTTCTTCTGGAGCCACGAGCAAAAATCAAAACTATCGAAGAGGAGACAAAGACATCTGGATGAGTTGCGAAGCGGGGGAACCGACACATTGCTTTGTAGGCTGCAGCCATCATTCCAGAACTGACAGAGAAGTCGACCTGGAATCCTTCACAGGAGCCAGAACAGTGCAGAAAGATCTAATACATACTGCTGTCCGTTACAGAAGTTTTGGAAAAACAAAATCTATGCGGTTTGTCGGCCATGTGTGTGTCATTCGTTTTCTGTTCTTTAATTGATAACCGCCTGTTATCTGGAGGACATAGGACGAGTAGAGTTTTGCCAAACGGTTTATTCCAGGATGAATTTTGTAAAAAATAGTCCTTTTTATGATTTTATGTCTTTCTTTCTTTTTATATATCTTATTACTGCGCCAAAAAACAAATGTATCACCTTTTACAATCAGACACAAATCGGCTGCGGAGCTCTTTTTAGAACTTTAGAATTGTGGTGATCTAAAAACAACTCATCTGTGATTCCCTGACACGGGCCAACATAGTGGACAGTAATTTCGATGATAGTGCTGGAATGTTGGCAATGTGATTCAGACCACCAAAGAGAACAAGCCAAACACTGCTCCAAGATGATATTGGAATGTTTACAATGTGATTGAGACCTCCATCGAGTACAAGCCCAACACTGTACAGTGGTGATATTGGAATGTTTACAGTGTGATTAAGACCATCATAGAGAACAAATCGACACTGTACTATAATGATATTGAAATGTTTACGGCATGATTCTGACCACCACAAGAGAACAAGCCAAACACCGCGTCAAGATGATATTGGAATGTTTACAATATGATTAGGACCTCCTTAGAGAACAAGCCCAACACTGAACGACGATGATTACGATGTGATTCAGGCCCCCATAGAGAACAAGCCCAACCCTATACAGGGATATGATATTGGAATGTTTACGATGTGATTACGACTTCCATATAGAACAAGCCCAACACTGAACGACGATGATTACGATGTGATTCAGGCCCCCATAGAGAACAAGCCCAACCCTATACAGGGATATGATATTGGAATGTTTACGATGTGATTACGACTTCCGTATAGAACAAGCCCAACCCTATACAGGGATATGATATTGGAATGTTTACGATGTGATTACGACTTCCGTATAGAACAAGCCCAACCCTATACAGGGATATGATATTGGAATGTTTACGATGTGATTACGACTTCCATATAGAACAAGCCCAACCCTATACAGGGATATGATATTGGAATGTTTACGATGTGATTACGACTTCCATATAGAACAAGCCCAACCCTATACAGGGATATGATATTGGAATGTTTACGATGTGATTACGACTTCCATATAGAACAAGCCCAACCCTATACAGGGATATGATATTGGAATGTTTACGATGTGATTACGACTTCCATATAGAACAAGCCCAACACTGCATTAAGCTGATATTGGAATGTTTACAATGATTCAGACCTCCATAGTGAACCAGCCCAACACTGTACCATGATAATGTTGGATTGTTTACAATGTGATTCAGACCACCACACAAAACGAGCAAAACACTGCCCCATGAAGATACTGGGATGCTTACTATGTGATTCAGACCACCGGAGAGAACAAGCCTTACAGTGTACCATGATGATACTTGTCATGTGACGTAGCCTCACATCAAGGCATGTGATGTTCCATCACATTTAGTCTAGTGATATGAATCATTTCCCCATGCCACAACTAAAAAGGAAGAATATTCATGTGGCTTGACTAGTGTAGCGGGCGTCCCCAATAATTGTGAGGATCACGCAGTAAAATAGACAAGGGTTGGTCATTGGGTGAAAGTGACCACTGAGAGATAGTTTAATAAGGGCTGGTAAGGTGCTGGTCATGTGTTTTGAACACTGAGTATGCGCTCACTAGGAGGAGGGAGGAAAGAATTAGTTTTAGCCCAGGAGATGGCCTAAAGACTCGAACCTGTCAGGACGTTAGTCAAGGGGTCCTCACTGCTGACCAGTCATTACCAGGTGAGCTATACATAGTTGGGGAAAGGTACAGGGGAAAACCTAAAGAAAAGAGAAAGAAAGAATTCATATGTTAAATTGAGAAGCAGGTTACTTACACGAACCTTATTCGTGTTTCAGCCCATCACCCCTCACCCTTCACCCCGTCAGCTATTCCTCCTCTGATGCTGCGACGGCATCTGTTTACTAAGTGCTGAGACGGGTGTTTAACGATGGCCATGGTGTGGGGAACACACCGATAGTTCAGCCCCAGCAATTGAAAACCCCGGGTAGAGGAGTCGGATCTCATCGTTTCCCCAGTGACTGGAGAGTTCAAGGGGCAAGCGCTTTTTCTGATGTGGGCAGGGCATCATGGTTTGGGGCGAGCGCTTTCTCTGATGCAAGTATGGCATCATGAATGCATGAATTATTTATTCTCCTGGTTTGGATCTTGGGCCAGTGTTGTGTAGAAGGCCATGACTGTATATTCTTGGAGGATGTGTGTATTCTTTCTCTAGCAAGGAGGAGGAATCTGGAGAGTCTTTATTCATATAAATTCGTAACTTGATTTATCTCTCAGTGTGAAGAGAGAGAGAGAGAGAGAGAGAGAGAGAGAGAGAGAGAGAGAGAGAGAGAGAGAGAGAGAGAGAGAGAGAGAGAGAGAGAAACATGTATGGAATTTGTTTGATAAATATTGGAGTGTGATGATCGTTGTCGGAATTGTTCGATTCATTTAGTGAAGTGTTTTCCCCGAAGGAGAGGGGAGAAGAAAAAACATTCTGTGGTCCGCCTTTTGCTTGACTGGAGGGATTGTGCGTGCGTATGGAGTAAATGCTGTCATGAATGCGTGTGTGCAAGAGTAACAGTGTGACAGTACTAGATTGTTTAAAAATAGGATTCAGACCACCATAGGGAACAAGCCTTACAGTGTACCATGATGATACTAGACTGTTTAAAAATAGGATTCAGACCACCATAGAGAACAAGCCTTACAGTGTACCATGATGATACTAGACTGTTTAAAAATAGGATTCAGACCACTGTAGAGAACAAGCCTTACAATCTACCATGATGATACTAGACTGTTTAAAAATAGGATTCAGACCACTGTAGAGAACAAGCCTTACAGTGTACCATGATGATACTAGACTGTTTAAAAATAGGATTCAGACCACCATAGAGAGCAAGCCCAACGACTGGATGATTGATTGATGATGATGATGATGAAATTGGAACGTTTGCATGTGATCGAGACCACTATAGAGAACAAATAGACGAGTTGATATTGGAATGTTTACAATTCAATTCAGACCACGATAGAGAACAAGTAGATCGAGTTGATATTGGAATGTTTACATTTCAATTCAGACCACTATAGAGAAGAAGTAGACCGAGTTGATATTGGAAAGTTTAGAATTTCATACAGACCACTCTAGAGAACCAGCCTGACAGTGTGTGATGGTGATACTGGAATGTTTTCAATGTGATTCAGACCACCATAGAGAACAAGCCCAACTCTGTACTGAGATGACACAAATTATGGGAATGTTTACAATCTGATTCAGACCCCTACAGAGAACAAACCAACACTTCGCCATGATGATATTGAAATGTTTACAATCTTATTTAGACCGCCTACATAGAGAATGATACAGGAATGCTTAAAATCGAATTCAGATCTCCGTAGTGAAGAACGTCGTGCTATGGTGATGTTCAATTGTTTACATTCTGCTACCAACTAACACAGGCAGCAGCCCAACACTGTACCATGATGGTGTTGATCGTCTGATGGTCTCCGTCAATCACACGTTTCTCCCGATCCACAGTTAACCGGCAGAACACAATGCATGCCGACAATCGGTCAAAAAATCACACACACACACACACACACACACACACACACACACACACACACACACACACACACACACACACACACGCACGCACACACACACACACACACACACACACACACACACACACACACACACACACACACACACAGAGGGAGGGAGGAAGGGGAGGATCGGAGAAATAAAGCTTTTGAACGTATCCATCTTTTGTCCAAAGTCCTTGAATCTGTCAACGAAGAAACAAGAACGACAACCAAACATTCAAAAACATAACTCAATAGTTTGTGTCATCGAAGCCAAAATACACCATATCCGGCGCGTACTTAGCCTTGATCTTGGCCATCAGCTCTGGCGACAAGGAGGCTAAAGCACGTTCCAGATATTCTCGTTTTTGCTGCTTCAGTTCTTTCTTCCTGGGCAAGGCCGCCCTGAAAGCGCTCAAGACCTGGTCCTCAAACTCGGCCATGGACACCACCGCCGAGGACGGCGTCGGGTAGGTTGTCGTGTTGGGGATGTACCCGTTCATCTGGAACGCCTTCCACAGCAGCTGTGACAGGGAGCTGTCGTTGACGCACGGATGATAAAACCGTTTGTTCCGGATTCGTTGGAAGTTATACTTCACCAGGGTGCCGAGTTCCTTCTCCTCCTGAGTTTGGCGATCGACGTCCTTCAAGACCCACTCCAGACCCATACGCCGGAGCACGAAAAGGCTGTCGTCGGAGAAGGTCTTCATACTGCCTATCACCGTGGGTTTGAACTCGCAGGGATCACAGCGCAAGTAGATCGGCACCCAGTGCGGCTCGTACTCCTTCAGGCTGAACTCCACAAACTCCGGAAACGTCAGGTCATGGCCGCAGGTCAGGGCTTGCCGCGACGCCGACGCGCGTCGGAGTTTCCGGACGGCTCGCACGCCGATCTCTTGCCAAAAGTCCGGGAGGAAAAGCTTGTCCACGTAGGCACTCCACAGGCGGGAGAACGGATGGCGGACGAACATGAACCGCATGTAATCCTGCACCTTTGGCTGCACGCCTGCCCAGCCAACGCCGTGAGCGTGTCTGTTGTTGTGCACTTTCAGCCGGGGGATGTCCCATGGGGAGCTCACCGCGTCCCCGGTGAAGTTGTGCAGGTAGGAGAACACGCGAATCCAGAAGGTGCAGCCCACTTTGGGCAGAAAGCAGTAGGCCACTCGGGAGGGGTCATGCTTGAAAATACCCATGACTTTGCCAGGGGTGCGGTGGTCGGCGCACGACTTGCTCACGTTCAGGTACCGTCGGTGCAGAGCGTTCAGAACCTCGGGGGACTCGCCCGACACGTCGTGGGTGGTGATGAACTGGGCGGGTCTGGCCGGGCGGGACCTGCCCTCGGGCAGGGCTGGCTGGGGGGCGAGGGGAAGTAAGCCACCTTCAGCTGCCCTGAGAGGGTGGCTCTGGATGGGCCGTGGCTCATCTGAAACACAGTGAGGACTCCTTGAAAGAAACAAAGAAAGCTTCTACTTGCGTGGGACCTCAGTCATCATCAAGGACCACCACATGTTGCCCATCCTGAGGTCTGGTATCGCATCTGCTATTGGAGGGCTAAACACCCCCAAAAATGAACACCATAAGACCATGAATAACAAATTTATTACATGAGTATATATATATATAAACATATAACTGGATTGTTTTCAGAATGATTATGGTGTCTGAAAGTTGACACCCCCCCCCCCCTCCCTTCTTTTCTTTCACATGTCCAGCAAGATGCACGCTAGGTGCTTCTAAACAGACAGACTGAAATCCAGAGAATGAGACTGTTTGAGGAGAATGTCAGCTGGTGTGAAGATGGGGTCACGGGAGTGCCTACAGGACTCAGATCTGACGTCAAGTATCAGATGGTTCTTTCATTCCTATGTAGTGAGTGATGCCATTCTTGGGGATCTTTCAAACAGGGACGGGGAGGGTGTTCAGTGTGAGCTATATACCCAGTTTAATTCTTCTCTCTTTCAAAACAGGGACGGGGAGGGTGTTCAGTGTGAGCTATATACCCAGTTTAATTCTTCTCTCTCTCTCTCTCTCTCTCTCTCTCTCTCTCTCTCTCTCTCTCTTCCTCTCTCTCTCTCTCTCTAACGGAACACACACACACACACACACACACACACACACACACACACACACACACACACACGCACGCACGCACAAACACACACACACACACACACACACACACACACACACACACACACACACACACACACACACACACAACACAATTTCAGGAGTGGGCAGGGAGGATATTCTTGAACATTAATTTGCACTTTTTGTCAATGAAATTCGCCCTTTCGTATGAGTTCAGACTCGTGCTGTTCAATATGTGTTGACTCCAAATATCACACAAGTTAGCGATTTTATTTTATTTATTTTTTTTTATTATTTTATTTTATTTTTTTTATTTATTTTTTTTTTGGGGGGGGTGTCATCTTCTGTGACACCTCAGTGGCATTCTGACCACCCGTCCACAGCCACAGCCCGGCCTGGCCCGCCGCAAACCCGGCACCGGCAATCCACAGAGAGCAGTCAATGTCAAGTTGTCAAAAGGCAACCCACCGGAGGAGACACTGCACTGCTGCCGAGTCACTTCGGTGGTGTTCAGTGGCGCCTGTTCTGATCCAGTATACGCAGGACACCCCCTACTAAGCCCCCTACTGACAACAATAATTGCTTAGTCGCGGAGCCGGCGTGAGTGAGTTCTCCTTCTGGAGGGCGCCACCACGTCCGTCCAACGACAGCCCCCATGGATTTGCCGATACCGGTAACCCCGATGAAACCAAATCAAAGCCAAAGACGTAGAGAGGACATCCAAGGTGAGATCACCATGAGAGCAGGGCATGAAGGGGCACAGAAATTGAGACTTTTTTTTTTTTTGGTAATGCTGATCGATGAGAATGAGGATGATGAAGATGATGCTATGACTATCCGTGCCGGTCTAACACTGCGATGACTGGGCTGTATTTTACACTTACTTTCATAATAACATTTCCCGGCATCAGCCAGGCCCGAGAGATACAGAAACCTGCAACGTTAGTCAGGAAATTTGAGCAACACTCTCAGAGACGCATCCATTAAGTGTGGATGAAAATCGACTGTGTGGTCCCAGTCTTCCTAACTGAGCCCCCGTAGCAAACTCAACTCTGGGTAGGAGCCGGTCCGGGCGGTTCAAATCCCACATGACTCTGATGGCAATCGAACCCACGACCTCCCAGCCAGGAGTCCGCGACGCTAACCACTTCGCCACTGCCGCCGGTCAAACTTCGCGATGTTAGGACGCGGCATACAAGGCCACAGTAGGGACCGGAGAAAGAGGGAAAGACAACTTTGACAGACACGTTTCACTGCGCCTTCTGTGAACTTGCGGACAGAGCCGTGCGGACAGGCGTGTGAGACGTTGACTTCGGTCACGAATTGTGCACAGCTGTATGGAGTGTGTCGACCGTCTTGATGAACGGAATAAAACAGTTATAAATTCAGAATATACAAACGTTGTTTTCAGCTTAGACCTACAATTAGATAACAATATAATAATGATGATGTCATTTGACATGTGTCATTCTTTTGGTGTCATGGCAATGTCAGATCAGTGATAAAAGGATGTACTGTTGTCGTCGAAAGGAAGCCAAAATACAAAATAAACTCACAATTATAATGCAGAGTAACTTCAGAAACTACATACACGATACTCAAAGGACAAATACACTTTCGACAAAATGTGTTTCCTTCAGATGTCGATGCGAATGTGTGTGTGTGTGTGTGTGTGTGTGTGTGTGTGTGTGTGTGTGTGTGTGTGTGTGTGTGTGAGTGTGTGTGTGTGTGTGTGTGTGTGTGTGTGTGTGTGTGTGTGTGTGTGTGTGTGTGTGTGTGTGTGTGTGTGTGTGTGTGTGTGTGTGTGTTGTGTGCGTGTGCGTATGTGTGTGTGCGTGTGTGTGTGTGTGTGTGTGTGTGTGTGTGTGGTGTGTGTGTGTGTGCGTATGTGTGTGCGTGCATGCGTGTTTGTGTGTGCGCGTGTGCGTGTGTGTGTGTGTGTGTGTGTGTGTGTGTGTGTGTGTGTGTGTGTGTGTGTGTCCCTGTCTGTCTGTGTCTGTCTGTCTCTGTGCGAATATCTGTGTTCCTTCTATTGAACAAGTTGTCGCTGGGGTAGCTGACGTTACTGTATACGCAGCTGTGTTCCAAATGGCCATAGTAAAGAGTTACTCCAATGGCTAACAGTCTTAACTTTCCGAACGACTGAGGCTTCTTTAGCAGAAAAGACATATCAGTGTATCCGTCCATGAACCGTATCTTCCTCTCTATCTTTAAAGCCTCCTGAATTGTGTCACCAAGAACAGCACGGCTAGACAGCGCCCTCCCCCTCACCCCTCCATTCCCACCCCACCCCACCCTTCCCCACCCCACCCTTCCCATGCATGCTGAAATGAAACATGAAATAGTTTCTCTGGTAAAACGTCGGCGTTTTTAGAACGAATGCCAACCTGCAGTTGTCTTGAATACGTGGAAGACGTTACTTTCACTGGCAAAAAGACGTGTTCAGAACGAACGCCAACCTACAGTTGTCTTCAATGACGGAAGACGTCACTTTCACTGGCAAAAAGACGTGTTCAGAACGAACGCCAACCTGCAGTTGTCTTCAATGATGGAAGACGTTACTTTCACTGGCAAAACGACGTGTTCAGAACGAACGCCAACCTGCAGTTGTCTTGAATACGTGGAAGGCGCAGTGCAACCCGCGCGTCATCCCCTCCACACACACACACACACACACACACACACACACACACACACACACACACACACACACATCCCCCTCCCCCTACACACACATACACATCCCCCTCCCCCACATACACAGCACCCCTCCTCCTGCCCCTACCATATTCCCTAACCACATGTGTCCACCCTTTAAAGCTCCTTTCATTCTCTCTCTTCTCTCTCTCCTCTCTCTCTCTCTCTCTCTCTCCTCTCTCTCTCTCCTCACCCCCCAGTGCTGTCGTTCAACACACATGGTGTTTCTGCACGTGGTCTGATGTTTTTTTTTCGCCCTCGTAAAGGAAAGCTGTGCCCTAAAGCTATTGGTGAACAGTGTCTTGTTATGGCGTGAATAAAAAAAAATCGCTCGCACCTCCCCCATACAAGTCTGCCTTCCTCCCAACCTCCCTCCCTCTCCTTCTCCTTCACCTTTTTTTTTTTTTTTTCCTTTCTTTCTTTCTTTTTTTTTTTTGAAAAAATGTATTTGCAAAGTTGTTTTCTTGTGTGTGTGGTGTGTGTGTGTGTGTGTGTGTGTGTGTGTGTATGTGTGTGTGTGTGTGTGCGTGTGTGTGTGTGTGTGTGTGTGTGTTTGGTGTGTGTGATGTGTGTGTGTGTGTGGCGCGCGCGCGCGCGCGCGCGCGCGCGTGTGTGTGTGTGTGTGTGTGTGTGTGTGTGTGTGTGTGTGAAAGGTTGATTGTCTTATTTTTGGATTGCTTTTTAGTATTTCAGTCTTCTTATTTTTGGATTGCTTTTTGTATTTCAGTCTTGTATTCTTTTCACTATTTAGATAGTTCATTTAGTGTTGAAGTCACATATTATCATTTTTTTTCTATTTCATCGAGGGGGCAAGATATGAAAAAAAAACCACACCCTGTATTGTGCTTATTCTTTATACATCATTTAAAAAAGATTTGTTCGCTCGTTCGTTCACCACCACCCCCCCCCCCCCCCCTCACTTCCTGCCTGCTGGCGGTGTATCGGTCAACATTGGCGAATTTCCTCACCTGTTCCTTGCTGGGATGTTAAGGTGTTGTCGGGTGACAAGGATGCTGGTGGTGCATATGAAATTCAGGTTTATGTTCTGGGTTTTTGAGGGCGATGGCGTGGTGTGCGCGTGTGTGATTGTTTGTTTTTGAGT
>CM065742.1:46944141-46951641 GCA_033310375.1 Conus canariensis
GATTCCAAGTTACCTGTAGACATTGGCTACAGGCACCGCAGTATCATTGTATACCTACCTATCTTTCCCCGGCTGACAAGTGCCCCCTCCTTCTCCTCCCCCTTTCCTAAAAACTATGATATTACTCTTATCCATGTAAACCTTCAATTGCAATTGGTTAACGATAGTAGCTACAGGCACCGCAATATCATTGTATACCTACCTGTCTTTCCCTGGCTGACAAGTGCCCCCTCCCCTCTCCTCCCCCTTTCCTAAAAACTTTGATATTACTCTTATCCATGTAAACCTTCAATTGCAATTGGTTAACAATAGTCTTCAAAGCATTTAGTTGTGTCTGCAAACCAACAGCTGTTTCAGAAAATAAAACTATGTCATCAGCAAGTAGTACGATCAACAATTCCGTATAATCTGCAGTAAATCTAGCACCATGTCTTCTATTATTTATTATGTCTAGTGCAAGCTCGTTCATAAACAGAATAGGGCTGCAGAAATCTCCCTGTTTTACGCCCCTAGTATAATTTATGTAATCTGTGAGTTTTGCGCCACATCGTATTCTTGTTTTGACATTATTATACGTGCTTCTAATGCGTTTGAAAAGTCTTCCTGCGATCCCGTTTGTTAATAAGACAGGCCACATTACATTTCGGTTGATCGAATCAAACACCTTTTCAAAGTCAATAAATGCTACAGATAATTTGCAATTGAGCACAAAAAAAAAACCTGTTTTTGAATTTGAGCTATGACAGTAAACACATGATCGATAATTGAATGTCCGTGCTTAAAGCCTGCTTGGTGATCGCTAGTTATGTTATCATCATCCATATATTCTTTTAATGTTTGATTTATCACGACGCTGAGTACTTTACTACCTATATTTGACACTGAAACACCTCTGTAATTAATGGTATTATTTACATTACCCTTCTTATACAGCGGCAGGATCGCATACTCACACTAACTTTCTGGAAAAACACCCCTTTCAAACATTGCGTAAAATGATTTTACCTAAAAATCCACAACTTTTTCACAAGGAGTTTTCAAAAACTTCTCGACTATTCCATCAGGTTTAGCAGCTTTTCGTCTTTTAATTTTTCTAAGCGCTACGAACTTCTTCACGAGAAACTGGACGATTCGTATATTCATTATCAACTTCTCGCATGGCATCACTCCTATTATGCGACGAGTCTTAATCCAACAAAGCTTTAAAGTCCTTAAACCTGTTATTTATAAGGACCGCTCCTCTTTGGCCGTTTCTTTTACAACGAAATATTACACATACACGTCCAGAACTCTTTTTGATCATCAATGGAAGCCAATAACTTGTCTAATGTATTCTAATTGAATCGGGTGTTGTTGTTGTTTCTAGATTTTAAAAAGAATTTTGTATTTTCTTCTAGCCTTTAAATATCCGTTTCTGTCGTCTTTACGTTCTAAGAAATACTCTTAGTAATCTGCGTAGCAGAGTTATATTGTCTTTGGAGTCATCATCAAACCAACCCTTCCAACGACTGTTGCAATCTACCTTAATCATTTTCTTCATGCATACGGTGCACTATCGAAAACGATTATTGAACATAGCAAGTGCATCATTGATGTTCATGTCAGTCACTTCGAGGGCAGTTTATAACTTATCTTGAATATCCTTCTTAAATAAATTCCTGTTACATATATTCACCATTGCGCCCAAATTTTTGTATTACCTGTGCACCATCACTATCTCCAGTTTTATATGAATAATCATGGCATAAAGCAAAACAAAATTCAACAGGAAAATGACAGATTCAAATCGATCAGTAACGTGCAATTAATGTAAAACATCGTACAAATCATTAGACAAAATATAGTAATCATTCACACTGCTTCCATTTTCGCTTGCAAATGTATAGCAACCTTGCTGGTCGCCATTACATAGTCCATTTAATATAACCAAATCCAATGCAGTGCACATATTTAACAAAGATTTACCATAACTATTAACTCAGTTATCTTGTGAATGCCGGTGTCGTATATAATACTGTCGCCGTGGAATTGTATCGCAGCGATAGCATTTCACGTGAAATATTGTTGCAGCGACAATATTTGCTGGAAAAAATTGTCGCGCGACAACTTTTCACGAAAAATGTCCTATAGAATATTGTAGCTGTCCATAAAATACTGTCGCTCGAAATTTTGCGACAGTTTTTTTTGCGACAGGACACTGTGAAATATTGTAGTCAGTGAATGCTGTCACTTGCGACACATTTTCACGTGAAATCTTAATGCTAGAGTTAACATTTCCTGTGAAATACGGTCGCAGCGTTAATATTTCACAGCGACGATTTTTTCTGCAAAGTGAAAAAACGTCGCCGCGGTTGAGCGTCAAAATATCACAGAAAATAATGCAGCCTGCCATGGAATGAAAAATTGTCGCAAGTGATTTTTTATCATAAATGTTTTCGACGAAAGTCAAATTTCCATTCGTGTGTGTGTGTGTGTGTGTGTGTGTGTGTGTGTGTGTGTGTGTGTGTGTGTGTGTGTGTGTGTGTGTGTGTGTATGCGTTTGTGAACGTGTGTGTGTGTTGTGTGTGTGTGTGTGTGTGTGTGTGTGTGTGTGTATGTGTGTGTGTGTGTGTGTGTGTGTGTGTGTGTGTGTGTGTGTGTGTGTGTGTGTGTGCTGTGAAATGTGATGTTTTTATCAATATCGAAGGCCTAGGACATTCAGCACAACAAAAGTAGGGGAAGATTGGGTAAGTAAGAACCCCTAAGAAATGCAGCCCTACCTCCTTCACTAATTTTACTTCACTCAAGGTTAATTATTTGTAAAGCTTACCATAAGAGCTTCATATAGTACAGCCATCAAATGGCTATCTTTATTTCAAAAAGTTCTCTATAAGAAATCATAAAATTCTTAAAGAAAAGGAAGCCCACTTTAGACATCATTTCGGGTTAAATGGACCAGGGAGTGGTAAATATTGGGCCACGGGCCTATATTAACCGACACGCATTATTCATAAACCCAAACCAATATTGTTTGTCTGTTGGCCATAATAAGATGTGTGAGCTTGTTCGATAATCCATTTAAAGAGGCCTACGGTCTCAACACATTCATAAACTAAAGTTAAAAAGTAAAGGATTATCCTTAATTATCAGAACAGAAACACAAACATAATAGAGTCTAAAAGCTAATACAAGCCAAATCGCAGAACAGACAGTTTCAGTTGTGTTGCTTTAATTGCAGTGCTTCTAGGGCACTTAAAATCATGAATTTACAAACTAGTCAAATAACCCATTTTAGTCACAAGTAACCCAAAAGTTATCAGACGCCATAATGCAGAGCTTCGGGCATCATTTGGCTTTGTTTTACTGCAGTCCTTTTAAGGCATTCAAAGCTCCAAGGAAGCCGTGATTTGAAATCAATGAACATAGTATTTGGTTGAAAGGATAATCCATTTCTTTTCTAAAGCTTTTTTCTAGTTTAATGAAACAAACAACGCAGAAACAAAATGCAGAACGTGACGTTCAAAATGGGTTTTCTTTCATTACGCTCGTTATAAGGCACCTAAGGCCTAAATATAATCATGTTCAAAATGTGAAACATAACACATTTATATCAATTATCTTTTGTTTTGGATGGCTTCTTCGGAAGAAGACAAACAAATTAATGTTCGAAAACAAAAAGAAACATTCAAAGCACCGTCACTATTTGGATATGTTTCTTCTAAATAAGTGGATGCCTCACACGTGCATGCATGCATGCATGCGCGCGCGCGCGCGCGCGCGCGCACACACACACACACACACACACACACACACACACACACACACACACACACACACACATACACACACATCAGGCTCTATCAATAATTACTGATCACTGAGAAAAAACAACCGCTATCAACTTCTAATGAAGTGGGTATAAACTGATCACAGTAGGCTTAATTGAGCTACTGACCCAACTTAGCCCATCAGGGGGAGTTCATCTTATCCATTTTGACCATGGTCACTAAAAATCCTCTACCATGACAGCACATCAAAATATTACTCTGATTATTGTTTCAAGGGCGTTTATAATGCATGTTAGAATTCGTTGAAACAGAAAGCAAACAATTCCTATTATTTTAGCCATGTGTTTGATTTAACAGAACCATAGAGGTAAAGAATCAGTACAAAATGTTTCTAATGCTTACTGTTGGTATCCTTTCCCGCGACCAGCCATGGTTTTCTAGCAGAGGAAGTTATGCATGCTGACAATGTAGCACACAAAAGATCTGAACTTATCTCGTCATAGTTTTCTCAAATTGGCACCAGCCCAATTTATCTACTGGCCCGCATGAACCAATCTTCCCTTACAGGGTAACAAACGAAAGTAACTAAGCTTTCAAGTAGGTCCCACATTTCTGGACAAGACACATTACTTCTAACTGAAGGCTAAAACATCTTTCATTGGAGAATTGTTTATTGCAGCCTAGTTGGTTGTACTTTTTTTTTTTTACAAGGGGTCCATTTCTGCTTACTTTAAAAGAGTGAGTAGAGCTCTCTGCATTAATCATTTTTACTTACTCTTTCATAGAAAGGAAAACTGTGTAGGGCCCTTTTAAATGAGTCACAAGTTAGCCCTTGTGAATCGTATATCTCATCATCATCATCATCATCATCATCATCATCTAAGTACAAATGCTTCATCTGTGATTATGATTCAGCCAGACACAACACTATCCACTACAACACACACACACACACACACACACACAACACGCACACGCCCCACGCACGCACACGCACACACACACACACCACACACCACACACCACCACCACCACCAACACACACTCACACACACATCACACACCACACACACACACACACACACACACACACACACACTGCCGACAAAGCTGGATCTTGAACCTCTGAAGTCTTGCGGTAGAAGACAGAACCGAAATTTTCAAAAGATGAAGTTCCTTTTGACCAAGATCAAAGACATGTGTTCGTTTTGTGGTGCCGCGAAGTTGAGAAGTAAAAAGGTCACACAGTCCAATAAGGTCGAAGCGGTTAAACAGCTAATAAGGCAAATTTCTCAAATATCATTGTCATAATTATTTCTCTTTGTTCGTCGTACACTATTTAGGCCTGTTAATAATGAGCAGTCCAAAAGCTGCAACTTGTAATAAGTATACTATAATGCCATGGAACTACTACATATCATTTTTTTTTTCTTTTTTGTTTCTTCTTTAAAATAAGATTCAAATCAGAAATTCGGAGATATTTGAGGTAGAAGGCAAGGAGTTTTAAGAGTTGGGTGTAGCATGTAATGAATTAGGATATCCATAATATAAGAGTGCGGTTGTTATACGATTTTGTGTCTCTCGTTTTCTTCCCATGACTATCCATATGTCTTCCCATGACTATCCGTATTGACATTCACATGCCCTGTGACCCTATGTGTAATATTATGGGGATAATTATATGATTTGTTCCCTCGGCTTTGACCTTTTCTCTGCCCCATCCATCTCTGACCTATCATACCTCCTTCAACGGGTTCGTATCCCTCCTGTATCTCTGACCTATCACACCTCCTTCAACGGGTTTGTATCCCTCCTGTATCTCTGACCTATCATACCTCCTTCAACGGTTTGTGTCCCTCCTGTACTGTAAGGGAGTGCATGAGTGAGGAAATGTATGTGTGTGAGTTTGTGTGCGTGTGTGCCCAGGCATGTGTATGTACATGCGTGTGTGCGTAGTCTCTCTCTCTCTCCCTCTCTCTCTCTCTCTCTCTCTCACACACACACACACACACACACACACACACACACACACACACACACACACACACATACACACACACACGTGGAACACGTAAACGCGCATGCGCGGGCATACACCAACAAACTCAAACACGCTTATAGGGTAGCATGGGGTAAAACGCCCCCCTTAAGCAAAAATACGCTGTAACGTTCCTTGTTGAAGGCACAGAGAAATGCAAGTAGGCTCAGACTCCGGAGAAATGCTATGCTACAAACTGCCACCGACACAAATTGATACAAATAAAAGAAAAGTGCTGGTCGGTGAAAAATGAAAAAAAAAAATGGCCTTCTTGTCCCACACACGGGGCAAAACGCCCGAACACATGGGGCAAATCGCCCATAGTAGGCGTTTAGCCCCATGAGTGTAGGCGTTTTGCCCCACAATTAAAACTTACGGGAAACCATCAAAAACTGCCACCACTAAACAGCTGAAGGAATTATATGCATGTTTTGTACAGCTATCATGTCCTTCAGCTGTTAGTATTATGCCCGACAGATCAGTCATCTGAATAACAGTTGGGGCAGATGAATGTAGGAAGTCCTTCACTGCATTCCTCATGGGCCCAGTGACGGCAGGGCTGGTATTCGACCCACACTTCTCCTGGTCTGCTGCAACTGTGTGGTTCACAGCAGATGACACAGGGCCAGTCCTCCTCTTCCTCACTAGTATTTTCCTCAGCTGTCGCTGGCCTTTCCTTTCTCTCCTGTCCAGTCTTGGCCTTGCTCATCTGTTTCCACGATTGTTTTTTGGCTCATTTCTTCTCTGCATGCTTTTCTGCCAGAGCAGCTTTGCATTGCAATGAGGTCAGCAGTGCTGCAGACTCTGTTTTTCTCGATCTTGGCCTCTTCACTGGCAGCTTTGGAAGAGGGGATAAGCCGTGGATGGTTTCCCTTATACCCTCAGAGGTTGCTGAGGCAGAGAGCTGCTCCTTTTGGAATGGAGAGTGAAGGTAAGATGCGGCCGTAGTCGGGGTGTTTGGTTCTTCCGTATGCGTTGATGGTTCTCTAACTTGAGGCAGATCACAATTGTGGTGGCTAACATCGTGGCCAACGCGGGTAAACTGGACGGTCAGATGTGGTGCGAGTGGTTGGTTTGTGGAGTTTCCATACTGTTGTACCACCTGGTGGTGGTTATCTGTCACCACAACGGACCTGTTGAGAACTTTGCTGGCTGCTATGATCTCCAGCTCCCCAGGCAGGGAGGACGGCTCTGCCATGGCAGTGATCCATTTTTCCAAGGCGGAATACCACAGCCATGCAGGTAGATCAGCATTGATGGTGGGCATAATCATTGTAGTGGTCACACATGTAGTTCTTCATCTGGCAACAGTCTGGTAGAGGTTTCGTTTTCTGCTGGAAAGTCGTCTGTTGAACAGCCTGCTCTGGGTGGCAGGTGGAAAGGGAAATGTTCTCACTGGAGGCGTCAGCTGTTGTTTCTGCTCATTTGTGATAGGAGGGCTCCTCTTCTTGCTCATCTGTTACCAATGCCCCTTCGTGGTCGGCGTCAGTGAAGGCGTTGGGATCAAACGGCCACAGACCGCAGTTCTTGAAGCCGTGGACGGCTCTTTCAAGCAAAGCTGTCCTCAGGAAGGCCTTTCCAGAAAGACCAGCCATATCATAGATCAAGATCCGTCGTCCTGGATTTGACACCATCCAACTGTCAGCTTCAACGTTGAAAGCACTCTTCAGAGGCTTGAAAACAGGGTCTGTCGAA
>CM065742.1:46956641-46960039 GCA_033310375.1 Conus canariensis
AGACACGATGCATTTCAACCACTTGGGTCTTCTTCAGGCGAAAAAATAAATCACATTTAACATTTAAGACAGTACAAACAAAGAACGAAAATGACTCATCTGTTGTTAGTCCATGTGGTGGGGAGAATAGCCGCTAGGCGGAAATGACAAGGGGGATTATGGGAGAGGAAAAGGGGGGGGGGGGTTCGTGGGGGGAGGGGGGGGGGTTGTGTGATACGATAGGGTTGTGTGTCTAGTTTAGTGGGGTGGTGTGATATCTTTGTGACGGTTGTGATAATGGTGGATTGATAATAATGGTAAGGAGGGGGGGGGGGGGGGGGGGGGGGGGGGGGGGGGGGGGGGGGGGGCAAACTGGGAAAAAAAAAAATTAAATTATATATAGAAGGGGTAAATAAGTACATGAACAGAAGAAACTTTAAAAAAAAATAAAATAAAAATAAAAATAAAATAAATAAATAAATAAATAAATAAATAAATAAATAAATAAATAAATAAAAAAGTTTAGGTGAATAAAATAAATGATTTCGCTGGGTGATGAAAGAGGTGGTGGTAGTTATGTGTGGGTAGTTGTGAAAGGTGTGTGGGTAATGTTAATGAGGGAGGGAAGGGGATGGAAGATAAATGGGTGATAAGGTATGATTGGGAGGGGGGGGGGTGAGAGAGAGAAAAAAAAAAAAAAAGAAAAAAAAAAAAGGGAGGAGGGTAATGTGTGTGTGTGGTGGGGGGGGGGGGGGGGGGAGGAAGGGGGGCAAGAGAAGGAGAGCTCATATCTCTTCATCCACTATGGGGTGGGGGGTGGGGGTGGGGAGGTTGGGAGGTTCATATTAATTGTGTTGTTTAAAAAAGTAAACAATGCTGTGGGATGATGTTCACTGTAACAGGTGAAATAATGTGTTGGCATCAATATGCTGCTGTTTGTTGAGAGAAGATAGCAGTGATCAATGAAAAACAGGGTATCATGTGTTGCACACACACACACACACACACACACACACACACACACACACACACACACACACACACACACAAAGGGGGCGGGGGGGGGGGGAACACATGTAAACAATGTTCTAGGTGAGTTAAGATCGTGTGATCATAGTGAGACTAACTGTGGAAAAATTTTTACACACACACACACACACACACACACACACACACACACACAAAGAGGGGTACATATCATTAATCAGTCACTGATGGGTGATGATCATATGAGATCAACGGTAGTGTAGGAAGAGATTCTTCTCCGTTCCCTTAGGCAGGAATGGTGGAGGTACTGGCAAGGGCTTCTGTATGGTGAAGGCCCTCCAGTGGTCAATAAGGTTTTGCATTCATCAGTGTGTTGGCAGGCCAGGATTCTTCTTTTGGTGTTGTTGGGACTGTTCCACCGTCATTGGGGCTGCATGGATTAATTGCAGACCCGCCAGGGTAGAGTATTGCAGAGATGTTATGTCATAGTCTGGAGTGCCCGGTTCTCAGTATCACAATGATGGTCTTCTTCGTTTACTTAGGTCGGAATCCTGGAGGTAGTGACGGAGGCTGCTGTATGGTGAAGACCCTCCAGTGGTCAGTATGGTTTTGCACTCATTGGTGAGTTGGCAGGCCAGGTTTCCACTTTGGGCCAAGCTGGGAATGCTCCGCTGTCTCTGGGGCTGCACTGCATTGATGGTTTGAAAGACTCACAGGTGTGGAGTATAGTGGACCTGTCATGTTGAGGTCAGGGGAGCCTTATCCTCAGTCCAACAATGTTCACTTGAGTGGAGTTTTGTGTGTATGACCGTTTTTTCCCCCGCCATTAAGGCAGCCATACTCCGTCTTCGGGGAAACAAGCTATATTATTCTTATATAGTGGGACATTCAGGCTCTCTCAAATCCCTGGCATCTTCTGATTCGAGGAGGGTGTTGCTAGGCCTCTCGGCCTTTGGGCCTGGCCATAGTGATTCTAAAGGAACACGGCTTCTTTTTTGGTTTTTTGTTTTTGTTAGTGTAGATAGGGAAGGTCTTAGTTAAAAATCATAATTCTTTGGAACATCTTTTAAATTTGTAGTCAAAATAAATACATTTGTGAATTCTAATGCCTGTTCACTGACAGAATGTTGTAGCATATTCTGCCCAGCTCTATGCTCTGTCTAGTATATTTGTGAACGTGTATGAAAAAACTTTCTCTAACGTCTCACACTATCATATTACCTTCACACTGGTTCATTTTCAGCCTCAACTCTCTGTTCGAGTGAACGATATGCTCTCTCTGCCCCTGTCTCTTCTTCTTCTTCTTCTTCTGCTTCTGCTGCTGGCGTCGATTTGTTTTTGGTTGACTTCAGTGTGGTAACAGCCCTGATATGGCCCTTTCTGGCTGGCTGGGCTGTAAGCAACATCACTAACTTCATTATTTCTTCTCGTTCGTCTTCTTCTTCTTCTTCTTCTTCTTCTTCTTCTTCAGCAGTTCCTTGCCTATTCTGGGCTATCACCTCAGAATGTATATGTCGCTGTGTTGGCTGAATTAGATACATACACGGTACATATAAATCTAAGCTACCGAGTTTATTTAGTAACATCCCACAATTAATCAAATAAATCCATAACATCCCCAAATACTTCTCAGTAACATCCCAAACAACCCCAACCAAATAAGATAACAAAACTGCTTGTGTGATAGTGTAAACGCACGTAAGAATACAAATCTACTATAGAGTTGGCGGGAAACGGGCGGTGTAGATTAGGTTCATAGTCTGCACCTTTTGAATGCATGGTAAAGCTGGCTAATAAAGCAATAATTATGTAAGTAACCGTGATTCTCAGAGGAGCACGTTGCTTAGCTACTAAGATCATCCAGAAGAGAAAGAGGTGCAAGCGGCAAGCAAATAAGACGAAAAATTCAAGAAGAGTAGACAATTGGATTTAGTTTCCCAGCCTGCTTGAATATTGAACAGCGCATGCCTAAATTCCAAAATGTTTCCCTTCTCTTTTCAGTATTTTGCTTCCTGACAACAATGATGAAAATAAATTGATATGCCATACAAGTAACAAAATAAAAAAAGACACAAACATATCTTTTGAATCATCGTTGACATTGTTTCAACAATGACGCCCCGACGCCATAATTTACTTCTGTTCACAGAAAGCATGCGCATAAATGACGTCATCTCATTATCTCCTGCCTGGCAGAGAACGAGAGCAAGCTGATCTCTGTGTGTGTGTGTGTGTGTGTGTGTGTGTGTGTGTGTGTGCTCTGTGTGTGTGTGTGTGTGTGTGTGTGTGTGTGTGTGTGTGTGTGTTCGGTTACCTGGGGTTGTGAGGTAGTGTGTCATAGCTTTTGCCGGGGTTGTGCGGTAGCGACAATTTGTGGGGTACTATTTCCCTACACCCCCCAACTTTGACCCTACAAACTGTTGCCAAATGCT
>CM065742.1:46965139-46977639 GCA_033310375.1 Conus canariensis
CTGCGTACGCGGGGGGAAAAATCAACTTCTTCGAAGACCATGAGCTGGACGGCTGTTGCAGCATTGAATGACCCTGCCAGCGCTTAATCGCAATTAGGCACTAAGTTATAGGCACTTAGTTATAGGCACTAAGTTATAGGCACTAAGTTACAGGCACTAAGTTACAGGCACTAAGTTATGGGCACTAAGTTATAGGCACTAAAATATAGGCACTAAGTTACAGGCACTAAGTTATGGGCACTAAGTTATAGGCACTAAGTTATAGGCACTAAGTTACAGGCAATAAGTTAATGTTAAACTAATATCAACACTTTGTTTTGTTTTGTTTTGTTTTGTTTTTCGGTGATTGTTCTTTTTTAGTTATCAGTGCTTGATTTTAGGCATGATGTCAGTTTTCTTTGAATGACTCGAAGAACATGAGCAGTAGTTTTACATTTAACATATCTGTCACGCACGCTCACGCTTTCATAGGCTCAAAAAAAAAAAAAAAAAAAAAAATGACCGATACCTGTTGTTTTTGTCCAGCTGGTCAAGTTTGCTTCAGCTGAGCACGGACATCATTGTGGCTCCGTGCGCGGGGCCAAGGGTCAAAAGCCAACCAGGCGAGTCAAGGCCGTTTGGGAGTAACTGTTGTTGGTTGTTGTTTGTTTGTTTTTTTCCGGTCCAGTTGGTACCGATGACCAGATAGTATGCCACAAAAGACGGCACGCCATTTCACGTAATTTACCACTCAACTGAGAGCGGTCCCCACGTGAAGAGACTTGTCAATGCACTTACGTTACTTGTCGCCTTAATTCAGACGGTACTGTCACTAGCATTTTACCTAGCACCTGTGTTTTGGAAAGCAAAGACTCCATGTATTCCTAGTAAGTTCCGTCCTGAAAGTGAAAGGACGGGTGGGGAGGGAGGATGGAGGTGGGAGAGGGTGGAGGAGAAGGAGAGGATGGAGGAGTAAGGTGGGGGGGGGGGAGATGTGGGAGGAGAAGGAGGAAGGATGTGAGGTGAAAGGGGGCACAGGAAATAATACAGCGAAGCAGAGAGATTGAGAGAGAGAGAGAGAGAGAGAGAGAGAGAGAGAGACAGACAGACAGACAGACAGACAGACAGACAGACAGACAGACACAGACAGACAGCCCAGACAGGCAGACTGACAGATAAGGCAAGGTAAGGTAATGTTGCTTATAGCCCAGCCAACCGCAAAGGGCCATATCAGGGCTGTCACCGCGTTGAAGTCAACTCACTTTTTTTTTTTTTTTTTTCGTTTTTTTTTTTTTTTGTGTCAATCATTCACACAACCGTTTAAAATACACCTTCTAAAACACACCTAAAACTTCGTTAAAACTCTCTCAAATTTTAGATCCAATGAAAAATGCTAAGACAAGACTGACAGACAGAGCCAAAAATATAGAGAGAACGAGAGACAGAGACAGACATCGACAGAGACAGGCAGACAAAGACAGACAGAGAGACAGGGACAGACAGATAGACAGAGAGAAAGACAGACAGACAGACAGACAGACGCGACACAGAGACACAAAGAACAGAGACGGAAACAGAGATAGAAAGAGCTGACCAATTGAGCAAGCGATACACACACACACACACACACACACACACACACACACACACACACACACACACGCACGCACGCACGCACGCACGCACGCACACACACACACACACACACACACACACACACACACACACACACACGACCGAGGTTGCCCATGATGAATAATAGAAGAGGAAACGGAAGACGAGGATGGCGAGAGACGAGAGGGGAGGGGGTGACGGACCTCACCTGCTCTGTTACCTGCCGAAAAGAACCACACGGAGCCTCGACTGAGCAGTGTGGCCAGCAGCACCCCGCACATCAAGCCGATCACAAACTTCCATTTTCTCTGCTGGAACCGCATGGCTCCAAGTTGCATTCTGCACACACTGAGATATAAACACGTCTTAATGCCCGTGTCCGTACACACACACACACACACACACACACACAGGGACGAACAATCGAGAGAACTTGAATCGATGCTATTGAAAAATATTGTCAAACACAATTTTCATCAATCCAAGTGTAAAGAAATATGACCACCATGAAAAAGAACTGTGTGCATCAACGATGTTATGCGGTAAGTGTCCGTAGATCTGCTGGCATTTTCGACAATTGGAATCTAGCATCCGAGTCGGCCAACGGATTCTCGGGAGCAGTACACAGAGGCTACGAATCGCTAGAAGAAGCCAAAGAGGCTATGAGGCAAGCAGGACATTTGAACCCCTAAATTATATTGGAAAAGAAAAACAATGACTCAAAATGTATGTTGACAAATTATGAGGACTTTGATAACGAAACGGAAGATGATTAAACAAAAGAAATAACTGAAAAAGAACAGCGTTCTAAAACTGCACAAGACGATGAAAAACACGCACGTTTCTGTGAAGTAAACAAAAAAGAAAGAATTCTAAAGTGTACCGATTGCCTTCCTGGCGACGGTCAAAGCCGTGTATAGTATACCTGGCTCGGACAACCGGGCGGGGTGCACCCGTTCTTTCCACGGCCGGGTCCGGTCCACTATGCATATAGCCTATTGATACACCAGTCGTCTGAGCCTTCTCCTGCTCTCTATCAAGCACACACGCCTTTCTTCTGACCGGAGAAGCACCTCACCAGTATGGAGGTCGCGGTCTGACAGTGCCAGGGTCGACTGGGAACCCCGACTCGGCTGGTGGAGACTTCTGTGCACTTTCTGAGACTGTCTGCCACAGTCTCTTGTTTCATTTTTTTATCTGTGCTTTTTTTTTGTTGGTTTGTTTTCTCTGTTGTCTTCTTCTTTTTTTTTCCTCTTCCTTTTTCGCTGCCCTTTCGTGGGAACATGATGAAAATGAGCATTCAGGTTATATCATATTTAACTTCATTAAAAGCCCGTATTCGTGTTCTCTTTCTCTCTCTCTCTCTCTCTCTCTCTCTCTCTCTCTCTCTCTCTCTCTCTCTCTCTCTCTCTCTTCCCCCCCCCCCCCCAAGGTTGGTGTGCAAGTTTGTGTGTGCGTGCGTACGTGTGTGTGTGTGCGTGCGTGCGTGCGTGCGTGCGTGCGTGCGTGCGTGCGGCGTGTGTGTGTATGGTGTGTTGTGTGTGTGTGTGTGTGTGTGTGTGTGCGTGTGTGTTCTGTCGGCCAGGTTCTTCTAAAGAGTCTGACTCTGCACTTGCGATGTAAATGCTTCTCAGGACTGGAGTTTAATGATCTGGACCTGCTGACAAATTTCATCTGTACATTCACAACCTTCTGTTACATTCAAATGTCCTTTCTTCCCCTCCACTTCAGTCTCCAATCCACCCCCCACACACCACCCCCTACACATCCCCTGCTGAGAAAAGTCTTTTCCACGTCACTGATTCGGTGACGGAGGAATCGTTAGCCTGTGGTTGTTTTCCCTATTATTTGTGTATTTAGCGCGCGCGCACACACACACACACACACACACACACACACACACACACACACACACACAGAGAGAGAGAGAGAGAGAGAGAGAGAGAGAGAGAGAGCTAGAGAGAGGGTGATTGAATGAATTCGCTCATTGGATGCAAAGTGCTTGCCTATGTGCTACATTTCTAGTCTTTTCGACGCGAATGGGACGCCATACCGAAGCGACAACTGTGTAATCGGTATACTGAGGCACAAAGGGTTCCTACCCCCCCCCCCCTTCTCCCCCCCTCCCCCCCCCCCCCCCCCCCTCCCCAACATGGCATTGGAAAGTACTTGCCAAAAACAAAACAAACAAAAAAAAAGGGCCAGAATTTGATTTCGATTAATCAACGAAACCACTTTCTTTCGTCGTGTTGAGTAGGGGTTTTATTTTGTGCTGTTTTCAAAATTCCCCCTTTTCACGCTGAGAGCTGGAACGTTGCAATCGATGCTGTGACAACACACTGGAAGATCTGTCTCTGAAGCGCTGCCAGTTCTGAATGCGATGGAATCTGTACAGTTCCATCATTTCTGCCTGTAGGCGGCAAAGAGCCAGATCAGGGCTGTCACCTCGCTGAGTTCAACTCGGACTTGTTAAATGTATACACATAATAACGCTTTCAAGCAGATCTTAAAAAACAAACAAACTACTGGAATTTCGTTTCGTTTTGTTTTTTCCCCTCCATATTATAATTATCAGATCAGATGAAATGTGACATCTCTTTTAGAAATTAAAACCAACAATTAAGTCGAGAGTGATACATATGAGCAAGCGCGCGAGCGTACATACAAAACACACCCCACACACACGCACACACACCACACACGCATGCATGCACGCACACACATTTAAACAAGTCTGTCAGTCTGTCTGTCTGTCAGTCTGTGTGAATATGTGTGTGTGTGTGTGTGTGTTGTGTGAGAGAGAGAGAGAGAGAGAGAGAGAGAGAGAGAGAGAGAGAGAGAGAGAGAGAGAGAGAAATCCATTTAAGAATGCAAGGGAAGTCAGAAGATACCATCTGTCAGAGTGGTGAGCCCTATCCTGCTGTGAAATACCAAGCAATGCATGCAGTGCTAGTGGAATATTCTGCAGCGCAGCCTTCACTTGCACCCGCGAAGAGATGCAATCTCCCATTTGACTGACCAAGCCATAGCACGCTGAACAAATGAATAGGCGGGCAGGGGGAGGGGAAGGTGGGTGTGTGTGGTGTGTGGGGGGGGGGTAAAAAAAAATCAATGACTTTGCAAAAGATCATATTTTAAATGGAGGTGGCGGGGGGGGGGGGGGGGGGGGGGGACGAGGAGGCGAGGCACGGAAAGAGAGAGAGAAAGTAGGGGCGAAACAGAGCGCTTTGGCATGCCAAGATTCAGCTCTCACTTGCTAGACACAGGGGCCGTTAGAATTTGTCTCGACAACAGAACTCTCTGTGTAGATACATGTCTGTATATATTTTTGTTCGGAAGAAGAAGAAAAAGGAGGAGGAGAAGGAGGTGGAGGAGGAGGTCGACGACGACGACGACGAAGACGAAGCAGCAGCAGCAGCAGCAGCAACAGCCAGCAGCAGCAGAAGAAGAAGAAGAAGAAGAAGAAGAAGAAGAAGAAGAAGAAGAAGAAGAAGAAGAAGAGAGAGGAGGAGGAGGAGGAGGAGGAGGAGGAAGAAGAAGAAGAAGAAGAAGAAGAAGAAGAAGAAGAAGAAGAAGAAGAAGAAGAAGAAGAAGAAGAAGAAGGAGGAGAGGAGGAAGGAATAAGAAGAAGAAGAACAAGAACAAGAACAAGAGCAAGAAGAACAAGAAGAAGAACAAGAAGAAGAAGAACAAGAAGAAAACAAGAAGAAGAAGAAGAACAAGAACAAGAACAAGAAGAACAAGAATAAGAACAAGAAGAAGAAGAACAAGAAGAAGAACAAGAAGAAGAACAAGAAGAAGAAGAAGGAGCAGGAGGAGCAAGAGGGGAGGAGGAGAAGACGGAGGAGGAGAACTAAAGGAGGAGGAGGAGGAGGAGAGCTGGAGGAGGAGGAGGAAGAAGATGAGGAGGAAAAGGAGAAGGTGAAGGAGAAGAACTGAAGGAGGAGGAGCAGGAGGAGAGATGGAGGAGGAGAAGAAGGAAGAGGAGCAGGAAGAGGAGCAGGAGAACTAAAGAGGGGGAGGAGGAGGAGGAGGTAGCACCAATGCAAACAACATGGAGTAGAAGAAGCACAGCTACAAGCAGAAGAAGAAAAACAACACGAACAAGGTGAAAAGAAGATGGAAGATGAAGAAGAAGAGCTGAAGAAAACAAGAAGAGGAACAACAAGAAGTAGGAGTATAAAACCAACAACAGGCGGTAGAGAGAGAGAAGAAGAAGGAACATGCGAGGGAGAACATGAGATCAGGAGGAGAATGACGCAGAGGATGATGATGATGATGATGATGATGATGATGATGATGATGATGATGATGATGATGATGATGATAGTGATGAAGAAGAAAAGAAGAGAAAGAAGAAGAAGAAGAAGATGATGATGATGAATGATGATGATGATGATGATGAGAGAAGAAGAGAAGAAGAAGAAGAAGAAAGAAGAAGAAGATGATGATGATGATGATGATGATGATGATGATGATGATGATGATGATGATGATGATGAAGAAGAAGAAGAAGAAGAAGAAGAAGAAGAAGAAGAAGAAGAAGAAGAAGAATTACAAAAAAAATTATATCAGGTGAAAGAAGGGTCGGGGGGGGGGGGGGGGAGAGAGAGAGAGAGAGAGAGAGAGAGAGAGAGAGAGAGAGAGAGAGAGAGAGAGAAAACAAGATGAAGAACAAGATCATGAAGAACGCAAAAACAACGACATGCAACTCAACAGAAAATAAGAAAGCAACGACAAAACAGACGATGGCGAAAAGGAAAACAAAAGCCCTCAGAACCCACTAGGTGCTTGCTTAAAAAGTTCGGATCCAAGGAAACGAATTCAGGACATGTGTCAGAGTAGAAAAAACAAAATGACAACAACAACCACAACAACGACAACAAACACACTGTTGCCTTTGACTGTGATTTCCTGACCAAAGCACTGAAAAACAACATTATAATGGTCGTAAAACTATCCAGATACCGGCCCCTAAAACAATCTGATATAATAATGGACAGTAAGAGCGAGTCAACCACAAACGAGAATAAAAGCGATGTAATGTGGACAGTAAGAGCGAGCTAAACACCCACAACAACAGGACTGATGTAATGTGGACAGATGAGCGAGCTAAACACCCCACAACAGCAAAACTGATGTAATGTGGACAGTAAGAGCGAGCCAAACACCCCACAACAACAAAACTGATGTAATGTGGACAGTAAGAGCGAGCCAAACACCCACAACAACAGGACTGATGTAATGTGGACAGTAGGAGCGAGCCAAACACCCCACAACAACAAAACTGATGTAATGTGGACAGTAAGAGCGAGCTAAACACCCCACAACAACAGGACTGATGTAATGTGGACAGTAAGAGCGAGCTAAACACCCCACAACAACAAAACTGATGTAATGTGAACAGTAGGAGCAATCTTTTACACCATTGAACATTCTGGAAGAGTATCTGGACTCGTATTAAACGCAGAAAAAAAACAAACGCAGTATGGCTAGGTAGTAAACGAAATTCACCTGTTAGGTATATGCCGCATTTAAACATAAAATGGAACCCTCCAAAATTCAAAATTTTGGGTATCTGGTTTACATGTGACTTAAAACATTGCGAAATCATGAACCTTGAAGAAAAGTTTGCAGAAATCAAAACACTGTATAAAACTTGGCTCAAAAGGCAGATAACGCCACTTGGCAGAGTAGCGGTGCTTAAATCTATGATTCTTTCCAAACTAACCCATCTATGGATGTTATTACCAGACTGATGAAATCCAGAACTTTATATATAAGTTTTTGGGGGCAAAAAAGAGACAGAATCAGTAGGAAAACGTCTGTGAAAAGCGTAGTACAGGGGGGAATCGGAATACCAGTGATAAAAAAGCATATAAATGCTTTAAAATTAACTTGGATTCGTAAAATCTTATCAAGTAAACACCGATGGAAGAAAGTGCTTGTTTCAGTGTATGAAAAAGCAGAAACTGTCAATAAACTAGGATCCAATCTGCCATGGAGCGATAAACTGAATAGCTTCTGGAGAGACGTATTCAACGTTTATAGAGAAACTGGTAAGATTGTTCATGTTAAAACTGCGGTGGAACTCTGTTCAGAGCCTCTGTTTTGTAATCCCAACTTAAAGATTGGGGGCAGATCAACCTTTTATAAAAACTGGATTGAAAACGATGTATTCTCTATACGGAATCTTCTGGACGAGAACGGTGAATTTTTGAGTTTCCAGTCTTTTGTTGATAAATACAGTATCAATACAGATTTTGTTACATATAATGGTTACGTTAGTGCTGTGAAAAACTATTCGAGAGAAACTGGACTAGAAATGAAATACTGTGAGGAAGGTATGAAAGTAAATTATTAACTGAAATCTGTTCAGTTTCAAGCGGAGCCTCACATGATTACGATTTATTAAATCAAGACCTAACAGAACCAGGTTTTTGCAATAAATGGAATGTAAGACTACATAAGGAGGTTATATGGATGAAAACTTTTTCACAAAGTCCGACAGATAAAAGACATTAAACTAAGATGGTTTCAAATGAGAATTATTAACAGAATATTGGCAACCAATGTTATTTTGCAACACATGGGAACTGAAGAATCAGAAAAATGCTCTTTTTGTGAGAGAGAGAAAAAGAAAATATTCAACATATATTTTGGCATTGCCAATATGTACAAAACTTCTGGAAAAAGTTTCAAAATGTGGTAAACAGAAAATGTAATATTATAAAACTGTTGCTTGATGAAAATATTGTTCTGTTTGGTTGTGATTGTAACTTTAAATCTGATAGAACGTTTGACTTAATCCTGCTACTCGCCAAATTCTGTATTTATAAATGTAAATATGAAAAGAGTTTACCATCAGTTCAAATCTTTTTTTTGTATTTTTGAAAGCCAGATATGAAACAGAAAAGTATGCTGCTCTTTTGAACATGTCCCATGGAAATTTCATGGCACAATGGACTCCATACTTGACGTTACTGGAGTAAAACACAAATTATCCATTGTATACAAAGGCTGTGACAACGGCCAACTGTGGGTTGAGGTTTTTTTTTTTTTTTTTTTTTTCTCGTTCGTTCGTGTGTTTGTTTGTTTTGTTTTCTGTTGCTTATGCTTTTCTGATTGTTCTCCCTAAGGCTTGTTGTGATTTAAAATAATTCTTTCTGTGATTTGATGTGCAAACAACAATAATTTGTTAATGAATTACGTCCAGTCACTTCGTTGTAATTAATCGAATATGAATACGATTCGGTTAGTCACTATCTCGTTTACAAACGTTTGTGATTTGAGGTGTAAACAACTGTCAATACTTGGTTATGAGTTATGTCTAATCATTGCGTTGTACTTAATCGAATATGCTCCTGTATTTGTTCATGGTGTCTGGTTTGTGCTCTCTGAATTTCGAAAAAAAAAACTTTTCAACAACAACAAAAAAAAAGAGGAGACGAAACAAACAAACAAACGGAAACAAACAATACAACAGCAAACAAACAAAATTAGCAAATCACATCGGAATGGAATGTAAGGTGGCCAGTAGAAGCGAACCACGCGCACACCCACAATAACAACACACACGAGGTAACATGAAAAGTACGAGTCGATCACATACAAGCACCCACCAGAAAAGCAGAAAGCTTGATGTCAAACGAGAGCAGCAGCGAACAACTTTGCTTTGGCAGAAGCGAAGTTATGTGCTGAAGTGATTGGACCACCTTTACACGTATAACCGCCACACACAGGAGTGTGTAGCCTGTGCGCACTCATTTCGGCCACGCGTACACACACACACACACACACACACACACACACACACCACACACACACACACACACACACACGACACCACGCACGCACACACACACCACGCACGCACGCACGCACGCACACGCACACACACACACACAACACGCACGCACCCAACGCACCACGCGCACGCACGCACGCACGCACGCACGCACGCACGCACACACACACACACACACACACATACACACACACACATACACACACACACACACACACACACACACACACACACACACACACACAGACTGGCTCACCTCTCGTACTCACACACATCTCATCTTACCCTTACCAGTGCTGAAACAACACCCACTTTGCCCCACCCTTCACCTTCTCATTGTCAATCCTTCGCTCCGTCCTACACCCACAACATCCTCCCTCTCTCTCACATCTCTCACTCTCTCTCCTCTCTACTCTCATCACTCCTCACTCTCTCTCACTCCATCGTTCTCTTCTTCTTCTAGTTTTCTGTTCTTGTTCTTCTTGTGTTTCTGGTTCATTGTTATTTGTGTTATTGTTGTTCTTCTTCTCTTCATCTTCTTCTCATCTTACTTCTTTTCTTCTCTTCTCTTCTTCTTCTTCTTCAGCTGCTCATCCTGCTTCTTCTTCATCTCCTGCTTCTTCTTCTTCTTCTTCCTTCTTCTTAACTTCTCTCTCTCCTTCTCTTCTTCTCCTCTGTCTCATGTCTCTCTCCGTCTATCCTCTGTCGCTCCTCCTCCTCCCTCCTCTCTCTCTCTCTCTCTCTCTCTCTCTCTCTCTCTCTCTCTCTCTCTCTCTCTCTCTCTCTCTCCCTACGTGTTCCACGTCTGCTCCCCCTCTCCTTCCAACTTCCCATCCCGCGCAGTCCGACCCCCCCCCACCCCCCCCCCCCCCCCCCCCACCCAGATTCATACCTGCGTCTTCCACAGTGAAGCACCACGTTGTGCCTGTCAATGGCAGTTGTTATTGGTACAATGGAGGTTTAAGTGAAAAAATGGCAACCTGGCAAAACGTATCAAAGAACAAACCATGAACTGTGGTGGTTCGTTGCTGCCAGTGTGTGTGTGGTGTGTTGTGTGTGTGGGGTGGTGGTGGTGGTGCGTGTGTGTGTGGTGTGTGTGTGTGTGTGTGTGTGTGTGTGTGATGTGTGTGTTTGTGTTGTGGTGCTGTGGTGTGTGTGGTTGTGTGTGTGTGGTGCGTTGTGTGCGTTGGGTGTGCGTTGGCGTGATTTAGTTCGTGGTGGGGTGGTGTGTGTTTGGTGTGTGTGGTGTTGTTGTTCGTGGGCGCCCTGTGGTGTGTTGTGGTGTGCGGGGGCGTGGGTGTGTGTGTGTGTGTGTGTGTGTGTGGTGTGTGTGTGAGTGTGTGTGTGTGTGGGGAGGGGGGGGGGGGGGGGGGGGGGGGTGGGTGGTGAGAGAAGAAGAGAGAGAGAGAGACAGAGACAGAAAGAGAGCAACAGAGAAGAGGGGGGGGAGAGGACAGAGACAGAAGAGAAAGAGACACACACATGCAGAGAGAGAGAGAGAGAGAGAGAGAGAGAGAGAGAGAGAGACAGACAGGACAGGACAGAGACAGAGACAGAGAGACAGAGAGAAGAGAAGAGAGAAGAGAGAAAGAGGGGGGGGAGAGAAGAGAGAGAACGAAAGAACATGCAGAGAGAGAGAGAGAAGAGAGAGGAGAGAGAAGAGAGAGAGAGAGAGAGAGAGAGAGAACTCAGAGTTCAGTTTTCATTCGATCAAGAAACGATATGTTAGGCAGAGCCTATTTTTTCCATCTGTCCTTGCTGAGCTGAATTATGCCATGAGATTTAAAGACAGGAAAATAAAGAAAAAAAATGAAAATGAAAAAAAAGGAAATGAAATTGATAGAAACGTATATGCACTCAGGATTATGGAGTACACATGATTCACACGCACATGCATTTGTACACAAAGGCTTGGCAAAATCATGCCTATATACGCAATCATACGAGTACTAATGCTGACAACAACAAATAAAGAAAGAGGCAGAAAAAAGCATCCTTTCACACACACACACACACACACACACACACACACACACACACACACACACACACACACACACACACACACACATTCTATAAGGTGGTTAGATAAACAGTGATTATATACCGATGCTTGTTGTACGTTTGTGTTTGTTGGAGTTGGCAGCCAGATGAAAATGATGATACCATTGGCATGAAACGAAATGCAGTATTCTAAGAGAAGCCATTTTCCTCACTAAGTAAGGATAGTGAGTAGTAAGCAGCACATTATCAGTGTGAGAGTGTCAGTACACCACACATTAGAACATTAACAAACCCAGACATTTTTGTATCAAACGCCAAAACACTAAAATCAGCAAGACTATGTCCATTTGTAAGAGAACACACAGACTACGCATGGTGTGTAAGGGACTGGTTAGAGAGAAAGAGGAAAGAAAGAAAAAAAAATGCTAATAGTGGAAATTGCTTTTGTTTGTTTGTTTGTTGTTCTTTTGGCAGATGAAGTGGACAGTGTGAAGCATCACAAAACGAAGAGGTGGATTTCGGCCTTAGGACAAAAAAAATCACCGCCTTAGGTGCTCCATTGATCCAATAACTGATGCCACAAAAAAAAATTGAAAAAAAGGATAGTGAGTAGTATCATTTATTGACATAACTAGTGCGATAACAACGTTTATATCTGTAACTGCCGATGACTTCAATGAATGCAGCAAAGCACTTCTAAGAGACAAAGTAACCTACATCAAAGAGACTGTGAAATATTTTCGAAGGTCTTTCTTGAAAGTGTGCAGTGAACGGCACAATTTTAGGTTTGGGGAAAGAGAGTTCCAAACGGATGAACCTGAAAATGCAAAACTAGTTTTGAACATGTGAATCCGAGTACGTGTGTAGAATGTAATTGTTAGACCCATATTGACACGAGGCCTTAGTAAGTAAATTTCTTAGGTATTGTGGGGCCAGATAATTGTGTACTTTATACTTAAATAAAGTTTTGTATAAATCTAGTAGTGTTTGCAGCGACAGTATGTTTAATTTAGCCTGTTTTTCGGAGGCTGATAAGGAAGAATCTGGCAGAATTTTATTTGCAGCTCTTCTGTAAATTGAATCCAGTTTTCTATGG
>CM065742.1:46985139-46990139 GCA_033310375.1 Conus canariensis
AACCAATTTATGATTTAACACCTGAAATATTGCCATCCTAAGTACACCAATGTATACAATGTATAATTTAACACCTGAAATATTGCTATCCAAAGTGCACGGATTCCTGATTTAACTCCTGAAATATTGCCATCCAAAGTGCACGGATTCCTGAATTAACACCTGAAATATTGCCATCCAAACTGCACCGATGTAGAATCTAACACCTGAAATATTGCCATCCTAAGTGCACCAATGTATAATTTAACACCTGAAATATTGCCATCCTAAGTGTACCAATGTATAATTTAACACCTGAAATATTGCCATCCTAAGTGCACCGATGTATAATTAACACCTGAAATATTGCCATCCAAAGTGCACCAATGTATAATGTAACACCTGAAATATTGCCATCCTAAGTGCACCGATGTATAATGTAACACTGAAATATTGCCATCCTAAGTGCCCCAATGTATAATTTAACACCTGAAATATTGCCATCCTAAGTGCACCGATGTATAATTAAACACCTGAAATATTGCCATCCTAAGTGCACCGATGTATAATTAAACACCTGAAATATTGCCATCCAAAGTGCACCGATTCCTTCTCCCTCTCTCTCTCTCCCCCCCCCCCCCTCTCTCTCTCTCTCTCTCTCTCTCTCTCTCTCTCTCTCTCTCTCTCTCTCCACGTAGGTTCCATTGTACCTCCGACGATATGTGCAGACCAGCCTTGGGCCAACACTCTTCGTTGCGGACGTTTACCTCCGGCTCTCAAAGCATCGACTTGTTGTCGGTGGAATCGAAGACTGCTCGCGTTTCAGTTCAACATGCCTAGCGGGCTTTTGCAGCACCAGTCTTGCCTGCACGACTCGGAGGGCAACCAACAAAGACCTTTTCTCCCTCAGACTACCAAAGAAAGAGAGAAATAATGAATGAACGGACGCACTGACACACAAGGTGGATTTTCTTTATTTGTCCAAGTTTCAGTTGTTCTAACAGTAGTAGGACGGTCAGTTGCAATAGACTCTGTGCTTCTTCACTCTGGCCTATAGAAATGAAGTTTCGTACAGTAACAAATGCTACCTCAACCGTAACAGGGCTAAACGAAGCGAAAAACAAAACAAGAACAAAAACAAAAGCAAAACAGAACGAAACAAAACAGAAAGAAAGAAAGAAAGAAAGAAAAGTCAATCATCAGCGAACCCTACAGTTAGTCGCATCGAACGTCTGAAGAAACATGTTTGTCAGAAATGCACTTTTGCTTTGTTTTGTATTGGTTGTTATTTTATTATTCATGTAAATAGAAAACACTGGACACTTACACGCATTGATAGTAAATAGAAAACACCTGAACTAACACGGCCAGTTGTAATTATGTAAATAGAAAACACACTGGACACTAACACGGCCAATTGAATTATGTAAATAGAAAACACACTGGACACTAACACGGCCAATTGAATTATGTAAATAGAAAACACACTGGACACTAACACGGCCAATTGAATTCAGCCAGCACAAAACAGAATTCGATCATTTCTAATAAAGCCGCAAACACTTCCGTTGAGCTTTGGAAATGTTGTAGTTTGTGAAACAGAATCTCACAAACACTTTGGAGTCATTCTACAAAATACCAGTGACTGGGATTCCAATATCCGATCAACGTTAATCAAAGAGCTGTGTTTGTTGTTTGTCTCGGCTCTCTAACTATCGGCTCAGTCGAAGATCACTAGAAATCCTGTACAAAATAATGTATCATGGTGTTTTCTGTACTTTTCAAATTCTGTTTGGGATAACTGTAGTAACAAATTAGCAGAATGTTTAACACACACACACACACACACACACACACACACACACACACACACACACACACACACACACACACACACATTTGCATGCATTGAGAAAGACAGCTGGCTAGGTAAAAGACGCAAGCCACAACAAACTCTACGTGGAGTCCGCTTGATATCGTTCAAAGAAAGGAATCGTCACACACACACACACACACACACACACACACACACACACACACACACACACACACACACACACACATTTGCATGCATTGAGAAAGACAGCTGGCTAGGTAAGAGACGCAAGCCACAACAAACTCTACGTGGAGTCCGGCTTGATATCGTTCAAAGAAAGGAATCGTCGGAACGTTATTGTATATCATAAAATCACCAAAAAAAACCCTTGACTTCTTAGTCGTCTCCTCCTTGTTTCTTTTCCAAACCCATACCATCGAGGACATTGGGAGCCGGAATAGCCCAGTTGGTAGAGCGCCGGACGTGTGATCCTGGGGTTGCGGGTTCGAATCTCCGCCGGGCCGTTTCGGTACAGGGGGATTTTCCCCTCGGAGTTAACATTGGTTCTGACTCCATTTCCCATACAGTCCTTGAATGAGACTATAAACCGAGGTTCCATGTGTGAACGCACGCATAACATCTTACACACACGTAAAATCCCATCATCAACTTTCGGAAGAGTAGGCCAGTTTGGCCGTTGGTATGGATGACACGTTACACATAGCATGCACCCTGCTTGACAAATAGAAAGAATGAAGGAAGTAAGGAAATTGAGTGAACGATATATTATACGACATTGACTGGATGACACGGGAAACGACTGAATGAAGCGCCAGCTGGCAGCTCTTCAGTCGGCACTACCCAGGTAGGCAGCCCGTTGTGTAAACGAGTGTGGATTGTAAAGCGCTTAGAGCGTGGCCTCTAGCCGAGAATAGGCGCTATACAAGTATTCATTATTACTATTATTATTATTATTACGTCCGTTTGACAGATCGGTTCCACGCCGCAGATCAGAGCCGTACAAATCCTCTTTCTTCTCCTAAACGACGGTCCTTCAGAATGATCTGACTGATGAGGTTAAACAATCCAGTTCTCCTAGTCTACTCAAACGCTTTCTTAGTAGTGCGGATAGCTTGATTCCCCTACACCGTTTTCTATCTGACAGGACATGGGAATACTTCTACGTAAACATAGGCTGGAGATGAGTGAATTAAACATGATCTGTTTCAGCGACACCTCACAAACGATCGCTCATTTGGCTGTGGCTGTACAGTTGAAAACACCGCTCACCTTCTGTTTGGATGTCCGCTTCACCCGTGTGTCTGACACCCGTGGTCACACGATGGACCTTCTGTCCACTGCAATTAAGAATGATATCCGAGCTCTACTATCTTGCAGAGAAGACACACATCTGAAAGAAGGTAGAGGAATATTTGTAGTGGTGGAAAATATGTTTATGAGCTTTCTATTGATTTTAATGGCATTGAATATGCAAGGTAGTACACATGTATTTCCATGTGTGCTCGTCAGTGCATGCAGACATACAGACACACAGAGACACAAAACACACACATCACATCACATCACATCACACCAAATAAAGATATGCGTATTATTTGAATATCAAGAAAACAAAATTCCACCTCCATGATCCGCCCAATTTTTGTTTAGATAAGCGAAAGCTTGTTTTTCATTTTCATTGTCTTGAATGTTGTTTGTCTTTCTTGAAGAAGACGCGAGGTCACAACGCGTCATGTGTTGTCTTGTAATTTGTCTCTTTTGGTCGGCGGAACAGTAATTTAACCTGCAACGTTGTTAACAATAACAACAGGGTTAAGAATAAAACTAAATAACATTAAACTGTGAAGACCACAAAAAAAAAAAAAAAAGGAAAAAAAAAAGACACCAGTTGTTCTCTTCACGTCTGTCTTTTTGCTTGTCTCGCCAAGTTCCTCGCTTATAAAGCCCCTTGTTTGTAAAGCCCCCCCCCCCCCCCCCCCCACACAACACACACATACATACATACACACACATACACACACGCACACACACACACACACACACACACCACACCACCACGCACGCACGCACGCACGCGCGCGCACCACACACACACACACACACACACACACACACACACACGCACGCACGCACGCACGCACGCCCGCACGCACGCACGCACACGCTCGCACGCACGCACGCACACACACACACACACACACACACACACACACACACACACACACACACACACACACCTCCCCCACCTTCATTCCACCGTTCTTGCCGCTCGCCCTCCCCTCCCCTCCCTCCTTCCCCTCCCTCCCCTCCCTCCCTCTCTCGTTTGTTACATCTGTGTCTCCACCTGTGTCCCCGTCACAGGATCGCGGTGGGGTGGGGGTGGGGGGGGAAGGGAGGAGGTGTGGTGGGTGGACATACAGGGAGGAAGGGAGAAGGAGGAGGAGGACAGGGGAGGGGGGTACAAGAGAAAGCAGGGTTGCGAGAGGAAGGTGGGGAGGGGTGGGGGGAGAGAAAATAAGAGATGGGAAAGGGGAGGGGCTGGCAGAGACAACATACTTCGGGCTGGGCAGCAGTCAAGGGGAGTAAATCCATCACCCGTATGTGACGTGTTCAGCGCTTCGGTTGGGGAGCGAGGGACAGCCACTCTGTCACTTTCCCCTCTCACAGGCTGCACACCAACCATTTATACGCCCAGGCCCCTTGCTTAAGGAGTCAAGTATTTATAGACTGGCGCCATGACATTGTTTTGAGAGCTGGACTAGCTCAGTGGTAGAGCGCCGGACTCGTAATCTTGGTGATCCTGGTGGGGTTGCTGGTTCGAATCTCCGCCGGGCTGTGTTGGTACTGGGGGATTTTTTTTCCTCGGAGTTAACATTGGTTCTGACTCCATTTCCCAAATAGTCCTTCGAATGAGACTATAAACCGAGGTTCCGTGTGTGAACGCACGCATAACATCTTGCACACACGTAAAATCCCATCACCAACTTTCGGAAGAGAAGGCCAGTTTGGCCGTTGGTATGGATGACATGTTACACATAGCAGGCAATCTTCTTCGAAGTTGTAGTATGGCTGCCTTAATGGCAGGATAAAAAAAAAGGTCATACACACAAATTCCACTCCCTTTGTTGTGCAGATGGGATTGATCCTTGCCTGTCTATACAGGGAGTGTCCGCAGGAGTACCAC
>CM065742.1:47002639-47005139 GCA_033310375.1 Conus canariensis
ATTACAAAGCAGAAGTTATTTCTAAATTAGGTGCTGATCTGTTTGGGCATGATAAGGTATGGAGAGATGTATTCAAAGCGTACAAAGAAACAGGTAAGATTGTTTGTGTCAAAACTGCACAAGAACTCTGTTCAGAGCCTTTGTATTGCAACACGAGTTTGAGGATTGGGGGGGCAGATCTTTTTCTTTTTTCTTTTTTTTTTTTTTAAATTAAATCGATAATGGTGTATTTTGCCTACGGAATTTTTTTTTAGATGAAAATGGTCATTCTCTCTGTCTGTCTGTCTGTCTGTCTGTCTGTCTCTCTCTCTCTCTCTCTCCTCTCCTCTCTCTTTCTTTAAAGTTTCCAGTCCTTTGTTAAGAAATGCAACATCAATACAGATTTTGTTACATATAACGGTTACCATATTCGTGCTGTGAAAAAGTATGCGAGAGAAGTTGGAATAGAAATAAAATGTGAAGAAGTAAAGTCAAGTAAACTGATAACTGTGATGTGTTCAGTTTCAAGGGGTGTTTCACCTAATTACAAATTACTGAATCAAGAAACTCTAGAGCCAACTTTTTGCCACACATGGAATGAATGATTACCGAAGAATGTTATATGGGTTGAAACTTTTCAGAAAATCCAACAGTGAAAAGATATCAGGTTAAGATGGTTTCCGGTTAGAATTACTGACAGAATACTGGCAACGAATACTGTTTAGCAAAACATGAGCATTGAAGATTAAGAAAAAAATGTTCTTTTTGTAAGAGAGAAAAAGCAAACATTCAACATCTAATTTTGGCACTGCCCTCATGTGCAAACTTTCTGGCAAGAATTTCAAAATGCAGTAAACAGATAAAATACAAAAAATATAGTGTTAGGTTGTGACGATAATTTTAGATCAGAGAGAACGTTTGACTTTGATTCTGTTAGATGCTAAATTATAAATTTAGAAATATAAATATGACAAGGATTTACCGTTACTTCAAGTTTGCATTGAGCGTTTTAAAGCTAGAATGAAATAGAAAAGTGTGCTGCTTGTCTTCACATGTCACTTTTAAAGATTATTACACAGTGGGCCCCATATTCTTCTTTATTGAAGAATGCATTCGTTGTTTAGGCTTCCCAATAATACGGCAACGGTCAGTTGCTTTTGTTTTCTCTGTGTCATTAATTTATTTGCTTGTTTCTGTCATTTTGCTTTTATTTCTTTAACATTTTTGTGTGCTTGTTTGCCTATTGTGGTTATTGGTATGCTTATATAAGTCTGTGATTAGACGAAGAAAAGCATCTAGTGCTGAAATTATCATCAATTTTTTATTTTTATTATTATAAGTAGTATAGTAGTAGTAGCACCAGCAGCACCAGCAGCAATAGTAGTAGTAGTAGTAGTAGTAGTAGTAGTAGTAGTAGTAGTAGTAGTAGCAGTATAGGTAGTGATTAATACCGAAGTAACATGATGATGATGTTGATAATCACGATGATGATAATGATCATGATCATTATGATGATGATGATCATGATCATTATGTTTTGTTGCTGTGATTATTGTCTTATCACCTTATGTTATGCGTTGTGTAGCCCTTGTTTGTAATCTGCGTTTTGTTTTGAAATAAAATATATCTTTTTTAAGGTTAAGAAAAAAGGTTTTCTTGTCACGAACTTAACACAAATGCAAGTGGTTGATGTACATCATAGCTATGTGAGTTTGCCTTTGTGCAGATGACGAAGAAAAGATGGTCAACACCTATTTCTGACAGAACAACACCCGTATGATAGCGCTCCCTCACCACGTGCTTTTTTTATGACACATACTCCTGGAATAACGTGCACAAAAACTGAACGCTTCTATACACTCACGAAACAGATGATGGAAAACTGCCATGGTTCCAACTGAAAATGATACACAGATCTATCTGCACAAACAGTGTCTCAAAGAAGACAAAGAAGATTGGAACCATATTATTTATACACAAACATAACAATACATACATACATACATACATACAACATACATACATACGTAAACTATACATAAAATACATACATACATACATACATACTACGTACGTACGTACGTACTACGTACATACATATATACATTCACATATACATGCATACATTCATATATACAAACATACATAATACATACATACACAACATACATACATACATACATGCATGCATACATGCATACATACATACATAAATAAAATACTGTTTTGTTAAACGTACATCGACCTAGACAGACAACATATAGATGACCAATACATTCATAGATACAGGCAGACATACAGACAGACCGACAGACAGATAAGTAGATAGACAGACAGGCAGAAAGACAGATACATACATACATACTAAATACATACATACATACATACAACATACAATATAGGTTGATGGGTAGATGGATAGATAGCAAGACAGACAGACAGACTGATAGGCAGATAGATAGATTGATGGATGGATAGATAGATAGATAGATAGATAGATAAATAGATAGACAAAGAGACA
>CM065742.1:47012639-47015139 GCA_033310375.1 Conus canariensis
AAGGGTTGAATAATGAGTGTATACAGTGTGGGGCTAGACATGGATTGGGCAAGGGTTGAATAATGAGTGTAAACAGTGTGGGGCTGAATGGATGGCATAATAATGGTATCATGTGGCTAGACATGGATGGCAAAGTTGAATAATGAGTGTATACAGTGTGAGGCTAGACATGGATTGGGCATGGGTTGAATAATGAGTGTATACAGTGTGAGGCTAGACATGGATTGGGCAAGGGTTGAATAATGAGTGTATACAATGTGAGGCTAGACATGGATTGGGCAAGGGTTGAATAATGAGTGTATACAGTGTGATGCTAGACATGGATTGGGCAAGGGTTGAATAATGAGTGTATACAATGTGAGGCTAGACATGGATTGGGCAAGGGTTGAATAATGAGTGTATACAGTATCTAGATCAGACAAGGATGAAGACTGACTGTTTCAGTAAAGTGTATACAGTATCTGGCTTACACCAGGAAGAAATACTGACAGTATACAGGAGACTAGACAGGGATGAAATACTGACAGTATACAGGAGACTAGACAGGGATGAAATACTGACAGTATACAGGAGACTAGACAGGGATGAAATACTGACAGTATACAGGAGACTAGACAGGGATGAAATACTGACAGTATACAGGAGACTAGACAGGGATGAAATACTGACCGTACGGAGTATCTTAAAGCAACACGGATTATTTACTAGCAAACGGCTTAGACAAACATGAAATACTGACTGTATACAGGAGACTAGGCAGGGATGAAATACTAACTGTACAGAGTATCTTAATGGGACACGGATTATTTACTAGCAAACAGCTTAGACAAACATGAAATACTGACTGCAATTAAGTATCTTGATGGGACAGCCATCCTATGCTGGCTGTATAGATTATTTTGGGTTGGACAAGTGTTTTAATACTGATGGTACACGGTATCTGGATCCGACAGGTATTAAATACATTAGCGACTTTGTTATGAACGTTGGTATATATATATATATATATATAATATATATATATATATATATAATATATATATATATATATATATATTTCTTCAATCCAAGACATAAGAGCAAGCTTTGTTTATAATTCAATGTTTCTTGCAGTCATTGCAACACCAAGCTGCTCTGAAAGTTGCTGGAATGGTGCTCGGTACTTATCCTTGGAATATATATATATATATATATATATATATATATATATATATATATATATATATATATATATATAAAAAGAGAATGGTACTGAGGATCAGCGCAATCTTAAAAACAGTGCTCAACCACAGTGGGAGCGACATTTGTTATATTAAAAGCAAGTTAAAATCAAGCTTCTAAAAACATCTACAAATTTGTTTCACGCTGTGCGGTCGTCAGGATGTGATGAGCTTGTGTTGCCAGTGCCACGTATATATATAGCTAGCTGGTTTGCTGTTGTTTTTTTCCCGTGCTACATGTGTTTCTCAGGTGTTGGTTTTTTTCGCTGATAGGAACTTCCATCTGTGTCTGCAATTGTTAACCATTTCTGTTCTAACATTTAGAGTTGCCAACTGTGGTTTACATAGTATAATGTATTTCTCTGTTAGGCATAGATTGCATTTTTTTGAAATGTTGTTGTATGATGCTGCTCTTTTTAAAATTTTCCAAGATATGTTGTAGTCTATGTTTTTTTCTTTAAATGAGAAGAATGCTAGCCAACATAGATTTCAAAAAATCTAATAACAAATTTCAATCAGCGTTAGAAAAGGAAATTAAACAAATTCAAAATGACACCAAAATATTTGTGAAGGCGGATAAAACTAATAACTTTTACAAAATAGAACCTGAAGAGTACTCAAGACTCCTTGATAAAAATATCCAGAAAAATTACAGAAAGGCTGACAAGGCTACATATGATCACATCAGAAAGAAAGAAAAGGAACTTGTGCACCAAATGGACCTAAGTGACAGAGTAGAGACCACAGCAGCTAGAGAAGCCTTTATTACACTTAAAGACCACAAACCCAATTTCTTGAACAACCCAACATGTAGACTGATAAACCCTTCCAAATCTGAACTAGGGAAAATTAGTAAAAAAATCTTAGAGAAAACCATAAAAAACATAAAAGAAAACACTGAACTCAATCTCTGGAAAAACACATATGAAGTAATACAATGGTTCAAAAACCTCAATAAACAAGAAAATACAGTTTTTATAACATTTGACATAGTAGATTTCTACCCATCTATAGATGAAAAGCTACTAACTAAAGCTATAAAATTTGCCAACAAGTACACAGAAATATCAGGGTCAGAAATGGAAATCATTTTCCACACAAAGAAAACTTTACTGCACAATAAAAATGAAACCTGGATTAAGAACACAAGCAGGAATTCAACTTTCGATGTCACAATGGGATCATACGATGGTGCCGAAACTTGCGAACTTGTCGGACTATTCATGTTATCCAATATTCAAAAAAAACTTGGAAAACAAACTGGACTGTACAGGGATGAC
>CM065742.1:47020139-47022639 GCA_033310375.1 Conus canariensis
TAAACATTTGCCAGAAAACTTTCTCCGCTTATAATTAAAATGACTTCAAAACGATTTGTCGGATTGTACTATGCCAGTCATTTGGAAAGAGTGAATAAATCGGGGGAAAAAAATCGAATTTAGTCTGAATAACGCTTAAACGTATTGGAGCTCTTCACGCTTTTTATTTTTTCCCCTCAAGAATTCTATTTAGATTTTTAGGGTGTGAGGGAGGGGGTGGAGTGGGGGGGGCGGGGGGGGGGGTCGGGGGGGGGGGGGGGAGAAAACCTCTAGGAACACTACTCCCAAAGAATCTGTCCTAGATGTAGAGGCTAGTTCAAATGCCCCCCTTTCCAGACACAGTTTTCTTTGGAAGTACATTCAGAGTGAATGGTTTGGTGTAGAAAGCAGTGTGATCTAAGTAGGGTGGGTTAAATGGTGTCAGCGTACGCTGTAAAAAAGACAGTCGTGTTTACAGCGTAGGTCAGCGGATTTACGGGAGTGCTCAAAGCGTAGATTGATGAATGCTCCGTTGATGACGTTAGATCTTCCTTCGTACGGCGTGTGAACCCTGGCATTTCAAACCATCTCGTAGACATTCCACCCCATCCAATTGTTATGCACCTCAGTCTTCCCACACACATCACTCGCCGCGTGCAACTCACGGCCCTTGAGCAGTCTGCTGATCGCCAGCCTTGAACGCACCATGCAGAAATCTCCAACAGGTGAAAAACGGCGGTTCTCTCTACCAATCACTACGAAGATTACACAATTTAGAAATCACGTGGCCCGACATAGACGTTAACATTTATAACTGAAGGAGGAGGCCGTGATGAAATTAAAAATAACGACGTTTGTACAAAAATCTCGTTTCAAATTCGGGTTCTTTCCGTTTCAATCCCACCTGGCCTTCAGTACAAACTACATCACTACTGTCTTTGAGGGCTGGAGGGAGCAAAGGGAATCTTCTCTGGTCAATAGTCTCAGCCATTCTATTTTCCCCTCATCTGCACCAAAAACAGGTACGAAACCTGATTGGTAAAAAGAGTCGTAGAGAGGAGGAGAGGTGGAGAGACAGCGAGAGAGAGAGAGAGAGAGAGAGAGAGGGGGGGGGGGTTAGAGAGGTGAAGATTTCTTTCATTGCCAGAGAAATAGCAACTAAGCAAATAGCAAACACCAAATTGATACATGCTATGCTATCATCCAGACAACCAGGAAAAGACAGAGAGAGAGAGAGAGAGAGAGAGAGAGAGAGAGAGAGAGAGAGAGAGAGAGAGAGAGAGAGAGAGAGAGAGAGAGATTCAGTTTGTGATTACAATCCAATCGACTACGGTGAAATTTTAAGGTGGAGAGAGAGAGAGAGAGAGAGAGAGAGAGAGAGAGAGAGAGAGAGAGAGAGAGAGAGAGAGAGAGTATAAAAGATTGTGGATTGGAACATTATTCTATGCAAAGATTATAAATACATGTAAGATGGTCAGGGACCACTTGTGCAACTGTCTTTAGAACCTTGTTATCAAGATCGTCTAGACCTCGAGAATTAAATCAGTTCAATTAACACAATTCTTCATAAACTTCACACACACTCATTCAACTCAAAATGGAGTCTGGACATTACGCTTTTGGATTTACGATGTTTTCTTAGTAATTTTAAACTGTTATGCTTTGTTCTGTCATACTTAACGGGTTTGTCAGAAACTGTAGTAAATAATTGTTGAGATCGTCAACCGATCAATCTATCGAAGAATGAACTAAAGATGCGGTTCCTGTATCAGATAACTGATGTCTTGCTTTCCATGTGGATTTTGATCTTTCTAAGAGGAAATTAGTTCACTACATTAGGTCTTTTGTGCAGTCCCTTAGACTGATTTCATTTTGTTTCCATGTTTCTGAAATTTTTCGTCTTTTCCCGTTGACTGCGATAGCCTTTGCACGAGCGTCTATAGCTGCATTGATTTCATAAGTTAAGCATGCCAGTTCCTTATTGATTTAAACTCCTTTTGACTCTGGTGGGGAATGTTTGTCACAGACATATAGAAATGAGTTGTACCATGGGGCAAGAACTTCGTCAGGATCATGATGATGATGGATGTCAGGAAAAATCGGTAAATGATGCAGGAATTCTTCCGCATTAAGAGTTTTATAACATCGATATGATATACATCTGTGGGTGCATCTGAGAATGTTGGTGTCCCATTTTGACCACGTTAATCAGACATAAGGTGATGCCTTAGGCACAGCAGAACAGCTTCAGCTACATTAGTAAAGCTACTAACATGAACATGACAACACATGTTAACGTTTACATTGTTGCAGTGTTCATTAATTGGGTCCAATTATACGACTCAAAAATTCTTTTCCATCGATCGTGTGATGTGTAAACAAATCAATATCAAAGCCTCCAAGCAGGGAGGGATGGCCTCAGTTGAACAGTTTGAGACATCTTCCAGCATGAATTCCCCAAACGATCGCACCAATCCGCACGTTCATCAGGGTTTCTGTGTAAAAGACCTGTTAGCAGCGA
>CM065742.1:47025139-47035139 GCA_033310375.1 Conus canariensis
GACAGGACACAGGCCAGTTAGAGAGAAGGAGAGATAAAGGAAGGAATGTTTTAATAACTGGAGACCAGTATCTTTGTTAAATGTTGTGGTTTTTTTTTTATAAAATAGGACACACGCGCAGAGCAAGAAGACTGAAGAAAGCCCTTTAATAAAGGTAATGATGTAGGTAATAAATGAAGACCAAACAGGATCATTCCGGGCAAATACATAGTAGACAATAGAATTCTATATGAAGTAATGCATTACTTAGAAATAAAATCTCTTCCGGATTTGTTAGTGTCAGTAGATTTCGAAAAGGCTTTTGACACAATGAATTTTGGAATATATGAAAAAGAAATGTTCTGATTTAATTCGGATTCAGAGACGAGTTGTGTAGCTGGATCTTAGTCTTTTACAAACACGTAAGATCATTTGTTATAGTGAATGACAAAGTATATCAGAGCCTGGAATTACAAAACGTTGTCGTTAGGGCTACCCGATTGTGCCAGGTCTATTTATTTTCTGTTCAGATGTAATAGCTTACAGTATTTGAGAAGACACTAACGTAAGAGACATTCATATAGCACTCAAATAGAGTTTAACATTACCCAGTTTGCAGACAACACAACGTTTACACAACGTTCAATGGGGATAAAGAATCATGCGAAAAACTGTTTGAAACCATTATCTAATTTTGAGGAAATTTTTTGACTGAAACTAAACTTCGATAAACTACCAATATTTGGCTGGGACAGAGTAAAGACTCTGAAAAGAAATATTTACTAGAGAAGAAAATGATATTGAATCCCCCAAAATTTGAACTTATCGGTATATAATTTTCAAATGATTTGTCAAAAATGACCGAACATAATACAAAAGATAAACTAAAACATGTGAAGGGTCTTTCTAAATTTTGATCTAAGCGGATTTGTACATCCCTGGGCTGGAATGCTAAATTGATAACACTTGTATTTCCTAAGCTAATACATCTGAGGGTACAATTACCAAACCCTTCAGACAAAGAAATAACAGCATTTCAAAGAATCTGTTGTAAATCTGTGTGGAATATGAAAAGACACTATGCAGTGTATAACATCGAAAATGGAGGTATAGAAAAACTGGATTTACAAAAAATATATACAAACTCTAAAGATGACTTGGATTAAAAGATGTACACTGTGGGCATGTTATTGTTTCACCTTAGGCGAAAAAAATGTGACTTCCTTGTTTCATCATCATCATCATCATCATCATATTCTTCTTCTTCTTCTTCTTCTTCTCCTCCTCCTCCTCCTTCTCCTCCTCCTCCTCTTCCTCCTCATTCTTCTTCTTCTTCTTCTTCTTCTCCTCCTCCTCCTCCTCCCTCCTCCCTCCTCAGCTTCTTCTTCTTCTTCTCCTCCTCCTCCTCCTCCCCTCCTCCCCCTCCTCAGCTTCTTCTTCTTCTTCTCCTCCTCCTCCTCCTCCCCTCCCTCCCCCTCCTCAGCTTCTTCTTCTTCTTCTTCTCCTCCTCCTCCTCCTGCTCCTCCTCCCTCCTCCTCCTCCTCTTCCTCCTCATTCTTCTTCTTCTTCTTCTCCTCCTCCTCTTCCTCCTCATTCTTCTTCTTCTTCTTCTCTCCTCCTCCTCCTCCTCTTCCTCCTCCTCCTCCTCCTTCTTCTTCTTCTTCTTCTCCTTCAGCGGTTCCCAGCCATGCTAAATTAATCTATGCCATGCTAAACTAATCTATAAACCGGTGTAGCGGGCGAAGTCCTCCATATCTGCCTCAGCCACGTTGCCGATGCCCACAGCTACTCCTTGAGGTCCACTGGCCTGGGCCACGTTCCCTGTTGTAGCGGAGTCGGAGGCGGGAAGAGGTCGGGACAATGTGCTGGACGTAGACAGCATGTCCATGGTAGACCAGTGCCACAAAGGCCGGTGATCCGTGTGTGTGCGTGGTGATTCGCCTGAAAGAGATGCCAGAGAAGCCGACAGAGTCCTGTCCGGTTCTCAGTCTGGAAAATTGTCTTTTTTTTTTTTTAATCCTTCCACCACCCCCGCCCTTTACTTTTTGTTTCTTTTGTTTGTTTCCTTGTTTTTTTTTTGTTTTTTTTTTTTTGTAAGACATTCTTTTCTTTTCCTTTCCTTTTTTCTCTAACTCTCACACATCATTCGCAGTCTGTATGTTGTATTGCTATTAATGGACATTTTCTTGCTGGCTTTTTTTTCCCCTTCCAACCTCCAATTTTTTTTTGTTTGTTTTTTTGTTGTTTTTTTTTTTTTTTGGGGGGGGGGGGGGGGGGGGGGGGTCACATCTGTTTATCTGTTTCTTTGTTTTCATTTGTTCAGTCATTTTCATATAAAATCTTTATGTTCTTTGGCATCACACACACACACACACACACACACACACACACACACACACACACACACTCATACGAACACACACACGCACACACACACATAAACACACGTATGTGCGCGCGGGCGCGCACACACACACACACATACACACACACACACACACACACCACACACACACACACGCACGCACGCACGCACACACCACGCACGCACGCACGCAACAATCACACAACACACCACACACACACACACACACACACACACACACACACATACGATTCAAACTCGCACAAAACTTCTGTAAAAGTTTAATGACGTCACATACTCTGTAATAATGGCATTGCATCAGTTGTACACTCCCTTACAAATCAAAACAGGTTATTGAAGTATAACAGAATAACCATCAATATACAAATCATTACGTGAGTATACAAGTACAGTAAATTCATTTCCAGGTTATACAACAGGATCCTGCGGATTCACAAAACACATACCAGTGTATGAAAATGTTGATCTTTATACATGTGCTCTCCAAGTATTTCTTTGTATGTACAATGTTGATTGTTATCACAATCTTTAGATTAGGTCGAGCGGTGAGTAGGTACTTGATTCAGACCAGGGAAGTTAAGGCGACGGAAAGGCGAGGAATCGGTTGAATCTTCCATGGTGCCCTTGCCTTAGACACGATAAACCTGAATCAGTTCTCTGTCGTTAGGATGCTTAGGTTCTGGGACTTTAATCTTTTGACATATCAGGGCACTTGTTCACGTGTTCACCGATTCTCTCTCTCTCTCTCTCTCTCTCTCTCTCTCTCTCTCTCTCTCTCTCTCTCTCTCTCTCTCTCTCCGTGCCTTTGTATATATCTATATATATTATGTCTCCCGCTATCTCTCCCCCTATTTCTTCAAATCTAAGACATAAGAGCAAGCTTTGTTTATAATTGAATATATATATATATATATATATATATATATGTGTGTGTGTGTGTGTGTGTGTGTGTGTGTGTGTGTGTGTGTGTGTGTGTGTGTGTGTGTAGCATACATATAATCTTGATTGCTCGCACACGCTTCGTTTTAGAACACGTAAGTTACAGCTAACAGCTATATAGCTCTTGCATAGTCCGACGCGCTTGATTAAACATTGAAAAGACATTACAGATTAAACTTGGTTGGTAGATTTAATGTCAGAGTTTACTATTCTCTCTCTCTCTCTCTCTCTCTCTCTCTCTCTCTCTTGACTAAACATTTGAAAAAGACATTACTGATTAAACTTGGTTGGTAGATATGTCAGTTCTCTCTCTCTCTCTCTCTCTCTCTCTCTCTCTCTCTCTCTCTCTCTCTCTCTCTCTCTTGACTAAACATTTGAAAAGACATTACAGATTAAATTTGATTGGTAGATATGTCAGAGTTCTCTCTCTCTCTCTCTCTCTCTCTCTCTCTCTCTCTCTCTCTCTCTCTCTCCCCTCTCTCTCTCTCTCTCTCTCTCTTACTCTTTCTCTCGACTAAACATTTGAAAAGACATTACGGATTAAACTTGGTTGGTAGATATGTCAGAGTTTACTCCCCTCTCTCTCTCTCTCTCTCTCTCTCTCTCTCTCTCTCTCTCTCTCTCTTGACTAAGCATTTGAAAAGACATTACAGATTTAACTTGGTTGGTAGATATGTCAGAGTTTCTCTCTCTCTCTCTCTCTCTCTCTCTCTCTCTCTCTCTCTCTCTCTCTCTCTCTCCTAAACATTTGAAAAGACATTACAGATTAAACTTGGTTGGAGGATATGTCAGAGTTTTCTCTCTCTCTCTCTCTCTCTCTCTCTCTCTCTCTCTCTCTGTGTGTGTGTGTGTGTGTGTGTGTGTGTGTGTGTGTGTGTGTGTGTGTGTTATGATTAACAGTCTCCTCTGGCACCAGGTTCTCTACCAATCGCACGAAGAACAGTGACAGATTCCACGCAGTGAACGTAGGGCGATTCATATGCATTATTACTCTTTTTTTAACAGAAAGATAAGAAAACACGGTTTTTAACCCCCCCCCTCCCCTCCCCTTTCTTTCCTCTCCCCTCTTCTCGCTCCCTTCGTACAGAAAAGAACATTTACCCCCCAACCCCACCCCCTTCCCTATCAAGCGCACCATAGATAGTCACATTCTCTGATTGTTAGGGAATTCTTGCTCTTCCCTGGTTACCTTGTGTACTGGCAGCAGAGAGCGCACATGGTGCTCACGTCGTCTCTCGGCGAAACAGTGCTGACGTCTCGGCTTTGGACACACAAAGAGCACACAGGGTGCTTACGTCTTATCGGGGGAAAAAAACGAGTGCGCGTCACGACAACTCACGTGGTTTCAAACATCTGTTTACATAGCTAGGATTAATTTCTACAATTGTGTGAAATAATGACTTGTGCACAACACACACACACACACACACACACACACACACACACACAGAGTTCCCTCCCCTCTCTCCCACAGAATCGTCAAATATGAACATTACACGCAATCTACTCATCTTTTCTTGTATGATACAAACTGCCTTTTGAGAATTATACAATAAAAGAAAAACAAACCAAAACACCCAGGACAGTAGAACCTTCAAATCTAGTTCTAAAATCAATGTCGTGCGATAATAGAACAACTGCAACGCAGCAATAAAACATCTGCAACGCAATAGAACAAAAAGTGTAACATTACATTGTTCAGACATCAGTGTTACTTACACTTGGCAGTAACTGATTCACTGGCAGGTCAGAATATATTTGAATTACGCTTATTACTTTTTTTTTTACCCTCGAATAATAATAATAATAATAATAATAATAATAACAATAATAATCAGTAACAACAATAATATACCAGTAATTACAACACCAATCATAATTATAGGCAACATAGTATTACACGAGTAATGATAATCGAAATGCATTACTAAAATTTCAACGAAAACATCAAAAGTCAAAAATGGACATGGCCAAATCACTGTCTTCTGACAAATTTTCAGACAAAGGGGAGCAACTTCACGAAAAAGGGAGCAAACTGCTTTGCCTTCCTCATGTCTGGTTGCGGAAACGGTTCGTTGTTCTGTGGAAATTCACAGTTCAGGGGATTTACAGTTACAATGTGTGCATGAGACACACTCTCTCTCTCATTACACAAGAGAGAGAGAGAGAGAGAGAGAGAGAGAGAGAGAGAGAGAGAGTAGTGGTATGTGTGTGTGTGTGTGTGTGTGTGTGTGTGTGTGTGTGTGTGTGTGTGCGGAAATAATATTATTGTGCAATATTGAGAGAGAGAGAGAGAGAGAGAGAGAGAGAGAGAGAGTGTGTGTGTGGTGTGTGTGTGTGTGTGTGTGTGTGTGTGTGTGTGTGCGCGCGTGTGCGTGTGGTGTGTGTGTGTGTGTGTGTGTGTGGTGTAAGAACACGAACCGCGAGCACGCACCTGCACACGTTCTTCTGTGTACCATCAAGGAATAACAGCTGGCAGTACCGAGAGATACAGTGTTTTTGTTGCCGCTGGCTCCTAAATTCCTTCTTTCTTTTCTCTTAGAAAGGACGGGGAAGGAGGGAGGACTGGGGTGGGGGTGGGGGGGGGGGAGCTGAGAACGAAAATGACAAACCTCTCTCTCTCTCTCTCTCCTCTCTCTCTCTCTCTCTCTCTCTCTTGTTTACTGACAGTAAAAGATTTCTGTCCAGAGTAAATATAGTCCGAGTATTATGTTGACGGGTGTTAAAAGGGGGGAAAAGGCGATCAATACAATAAGATGCACACTGTTAGCTGCGTAATCCATAACAGAAACAGCGGATGATTGAGGGAAAGGGGGGGGGGGGGGGGGGGGCAGGGGGGAGAGAAAAAGAAGAACAAAGAAGGAAAGAAATGTGTATATATAAATGTCTTTTACATTTGAGGTTGTTTTTTTTTTTTAAGTGCAGCGAATGATTGAGGGGGAAGGGGTGAAAAAAGAAGAAAAAGAAAGAATGAAAGAAATGTGTTATATATATTTAAGATCACACACACACACACACACACACACACACACACACACACACACACATATATATATATATATATAGATATATATATATATATATATATATATATATAGATATATATATATATATATATAAACCGAAAAAAGAAAATAAAGCGCTATCATTGTCATCGCTAGAGTTCTCCTCCGCCCCCTCCTCCTCTTCATCCTCCTCCTCCTCTCTCCTCCTCCTCCTCCTCACTATGATGATGATGATGATGATGATGATGATGATGATGATGATGATGATCATCATCATCATCATCATCATCATCATCATCATCATCATCATCATCATCATCATTACTATCATCATCACAATCAACATAACAACAACACCGACGGCGACAACAACAACAACAACAACAACAGTCACAAATAAGAAAGAGAATTAAATGACATACGAATGCATTAGAATTTCCAGTTATCCTTTGTACATTTGCGACGAGTGGGAAATAAAACACAAGTTAAAGCAAAGAATTTGAAATAGGAAAAGAAAAAATCTGAAAGCAACCAGAGAGAGAGAGAGAGAGAGAGAGAGAGAGAAGAGAGAGAGAGAGAGAGAGAGAGAGAGAGAGAGAATCACTTGGGCGTTCTAGGCTAACACATTCAGCTTCCTTCAACATTACAAAATGCATTGATAAGTATGGTCATCGCAGTATTAAATTACCATCATCATCATCATCATCATCATCATCCTTATCATCATCATCGTCATCATCATTACTATGGTCATCGTCAACTCGTTCTTCGTGTTTTTGTTTTCGTTTTTGCTTTTATATCTGGTGATTTATTTTTTTCTTTGATCGTCTATTCATTATTCGCTATCAACATGCAATGGTCATTATTTTGTCCACGGGTGATTATCACGTTTCTGAACAAACATCTGTTCCTCCTCACTGCATCCAACTACAACAACAGCAACAACAACCATACTGACCAACGCTCATGCGTGTTCTCTCTCTCTCTCTCTCTCTCTCCTCTCTCTCTCTCTCCATCCACCACACACCCACACACACACACACACACACACACACACACACACGCACGCACGCACGCACCACGCACTCACGTACGCACACACGTATGCGCACATGGACGCACGCACGCGCACATCAACACACAGACACACAGAGACACAGACACAGACACACACAACACACATCACACACACACACACACAACAAGCACGCACGCATGCACGCACGCGCGCGCGCGCGCGCACGTCCACACACACCACACACACACCACACACACACACACCACACACACACAGAACCACACACACACACACCACACACACACACACACACCATCATCATCATCACGTCATAGTCATAGGCATTACAGAACAAAGTAAAAAAAGAAAAAAAATGAACTTGATTATCCCTTCTTCATCAATATTGTCTGCTAATCATCATGTCAGCCAAGATTATCTTCTTCACTACGGCAGTTATCCGCAAACAATGCCTGCATCAACACACAAAAGCGCGCACGCGTGCGCGCGCGCGTGCACACACACACACACACACACACACACACACACACACACACACACGCACGCACGCACGCACGTACGCACGCACGCACGCACGCACGCACCACCACCACACACACACACACACACACACACACACACACACACACACACACACACACATACACACACAGAGCACTTAAAACAAATGGAACATACAGCTGTCTTCCGGCAATTGCTTTCGCCGACTACCTTATGCATTTTAAAAGATTAGGAAGGATATATATATATATATATTATATATATATATATATTTGTTAAAATATTTTTTAAAATGAAGTGGTTACAAACTACAAGCTTGTTACTAGCTTTGCCAAAGCTAGAAACAAGCTTGTAGATTTTACCACTTCATTTAAAATATTTTTTAACAGATGTTGTCCAAGGGTGAGCACCTTCAGATTATTTAAGACCTTTTTATATTGTTCATATATATATATATTTTATTTAATAGAATATATGTGGGTGTGTGTGAGTGTGTGTGTGTGTGTGAGTGGTGTGGTACACACACAACACACAACACACACACACAAACACACACACAACACAACACGACACAAGACACACACACTTACATACATGCATTCAAATAAGTGAAACAAACATAGTGAAGGAAAAACAAGTGCAGGCATACGATTACTTCGTCACTATGACAATGATTTAGCAATTTTTTTTTTGTTTGTTAGAAGAAAGAAAAAAAGGGGAGAAGGGTACGGGGAAAGAAAGGGTTAAAAAAAAAAGGTTTTAAAATTATAAATAACAAACCAGCGTACAGCGACAGAACTGTTTGTTAGTACACCTGCTGGAGCCGACTTGCGACTCTTGGACGAGACTCGTCAGTCGATCGACTCTGGCTTGGTTGCGTCGTTCACCCGCAGGTATAGAACTCGTCTAGTCTCACTAACGCCAGGGAAGAAAACTCCCGAACCCCCCCCACACAACCCCTTATTACATTGCCAGCGTCTCTCGACACTTCCTCCGCTCTAGACCTGTGAGTCATAGCCACTCACTGACCCCCCTCCGCTGCTAGGCGCGTAGGACCTGTACGTCGACGGGGGGTTCCCTCCGCCACCACGCTGAGAAGGGGCACCACTCGCGGACACATGCACGGGCGGTGCTCTTTCCCCGCTTGCCTCCCTTCCATCAGGGTAGCCCCCTCCAGACCCGGCCTCGGGCAGAGGCGGCGCCGTGGGGGGCTTCTCTCCCCTGGACCGGAACCGGGACAGCGCGGACGGGAACTTGGGCATGGAAAAGCTGGGCAGCTTAGGCACGTGGGACGACCCCGAGGATCTGACGTCACCCACGCGGCCGGAAGTGACGTAAGGCCCGCGGGAGGATGGAGGAGCGGCGGCGGAGGAGGAGAAACTCCTGGCCCCGGTGGTTCGAACGGCGTTGTCTTTGTTGTTGTCCCAGGTCCTGAGGGTCTGGAGGGAGTCCCTGAGGTGAGTGCCCAGGGCCAGGCAACAGAAGAGGAAGCTGACGATCTGCAGGCCGAAGGAGGCGTGGAGGTGGGCGCTGCCCGGGGGGAAGTCCTGATCCAGGGGGTAGCCAGCCCCGTACACCACGAAGCTCAAGAAGGAGCAGAACGCTGAGAAAGAAAGCGAAGGTAAGGTGGTGTTTTTTTTTTTGTTTTTTTTTTTGGGTGGTGGTGGTGGTGTGGCGGATCGGGGTGGGTAGGTGGGGGGGGGGGGGGGGGGGAGAGAAGCTGGGCGGGGATTTTGGGATTGTGGATAGGGCCAGTATTTTGTCCAAAAAGGACCTTTTCTTTCGTTCTTATTTTCTTTTCTTTCTCACAGTTTCTTGTTTGTCTTTCTGTCTGTATGTCTTTCAATGTTTGTTGGTTCGTCTGTCTCTCCGTTGGTCTGTCTCTCTGTCGGTCTGCCTGTCTGTCTGTGGTGTCTGTTTTCCTGTTTCATACACACACGCACGCGCGCGCGCGCGCGCTCGCACACACACACACACACACACACACACACCACCCACACACACACACACACCACACACACACAACACACCACACACCACACACATCACACACAGACATCACACCGCCACACACAAACACAACAAAAAGATGGCTTAAGCCCACACGATTGCCATAAGCAACATGCAAGCACGCGCGTGTGCACATCATTCAAA
>CM065742.1:47040139-47050139 GCA_033310375.1 Conus canariensis
GATAGAATGGGACAGAAGGGACAGGACAGGATAGAATGGGACAGAACGGGACAGGACAGGATAAATGGGACAGAACGGGACAGGACAGGATAGAATGGGACAGAACAGGACAGGACAGGATAGAATGGGACAGACACAGGACAGGACAGGATAGAATGGGACAGAACGGGACAGGACAGGATAAAATGGGACAGAATGGGACAGGACAGGATAGAATGGGACAGAACAGACAGGGAAGAAGGGACAGGACAGGACAGGATAGAATGGGACAGAACAGGACAGGACAGGATAGAATGGACAGAATGCAGGAAGATAGAATGGGACAGGAACAGGATAGAATGGGACAGAACAGGACAGGACAGGATAGAATGGGACAGAACAGGACAGGACAGGATAGAATGGGACAGAACAGGACAGGACAGGATAGAATGGGACAGAACGGACAGGACAGGATAGAATGGGACAGGACAGGACAGGATAGAATGGGACAGAACAGGAAGACAGGATAGAATGGGACAGAACCAGGACAGAGACAGGATAGAATGGGACAGGAAGGACAGTGATAGAATGGGACAGAACAGGACAGAACAGGATAGAATGGGACAGAGGACAGGACAGGATAGAATGGGACAGAACAGGACAGGATAGAATGGGACAGAACGGACAGGACAGGATAGAATGGGACAGAAACAGGACAGGATAGAATGGCGACAGGAAGGACAGGATAGAATGGGACAGAACGATGAGACAGGATAGAATGGGACAGAACAGGACAGGACAGGATAGAATGGGACAGACAAGACAGTATAGAATGGGACAGGACAGGACAGGAGAGGATAGAATGGGACAGAAACAGAGAATAGGACAGGATAGAATGGGACAGAACGGATAGGACAGGATAGAATGGGACAGAACAGGATAGGACAGGATAGAATGGGACAGAACAGGACAGGACAGGATAGAATGGGACAAGAACGGGACAGGACGGGATAGAATGGGACAGAACGGGACAGGACGGGATAGAATGGGACAGAGGACAGGATAGAAGACAGAACGACAGGATAGAATGGGACAGAACGGGACAGGGACGGATAGAATGGGACAGCAACGGGACAGGGACAGGATAGAATGGGACAGAGGGACAGGACGGGATAGAATGGAATACAAGGACAGGACAGGATAGAATGGGACAGAACGGGACAGGACAGGATAGAATGGAATACAACGGGACAGGACAGGATAGAATGGGACAGAACGGGACAGGACGGGATAGAATGGGACAGACAGGACAGGATAGATGGGACAGAACGGGACAGGACAGGATAGAATGGAATACAACGGGACAGACAGAATAGAATGGGACAGAACGGACGAGGACAGAATGGACAACGGGACAGAACAGAATACAGGACAGAACGGGACAGGACAGGATAGAATGGGCCAGAGACAGGACAGGACATGGATAGAACGGGACAGAACAGAATAGAATGGGACAGAACGGGACAGGACAGGATAGATGACAACGAAGGACAGGATAAAGGACAGAACCAGGACAGGATAGAATGGGACAGAACGGGACAGGACAGGATAGAATGGGACGGACAGGCAGATAGAATGGACAACGGACAGGACGGATAGAATGGGACAGAACGGGACAGGACGGTAGAATGGGACAGAACGGGACAGGACAGGATAGAATGGGACAGAACGGACAGGACAGGATAGAATGGGGACAGAACGGACAGAAGGACAGGACAGTATAGAATGGGACAGAACAGGACAGGACAGGATAGAATGGGACAAGGACGAGGACAGGACAGGATAGAATGGGACAGGAACAGGACAGGACAGGATAGAATGGGACAGAACAGGACAGGACGGGATAGAATGGGACAGAACGGGACAGGACGGGATAGAATGGGACAGAATGGGACAGAATGGGACAGAATGGGACAGGACGGGATAGAATGGGACAGAACGGGACAGGATGGGATAGAATGGGACATAATGGGACAGAATGGGACAGGACAGAATAAAATGGGACAGTACGGGACAGGACGGGATAGAATGGGACAGAATGGGACAGGACGGGATAGAATGGGACAGAATGGGACAGAATGGGACAGGACAGGATAGAATGGGACAGAACGGGACAGGACAGGATAGAATGGGACAGAATGGGACAGGACGGGATAGAATGGGACAGAACGGGACAGGACGGGATAAAATGGGACAGAATGGGACAGGACGGGATAGAATGGGACAGAACGGGACAGGACGGGATAAAATGGGACAGAACGGGACAGGACGGGATAGAATGGGACAGAGCGGGACAGGACGGGATAGAATGGGACAGAACGGGACAGGACGGGATAGAATGGGACAGAACGGGACAGGACGGGATAGAATGGGACAGAACGGGACAGGACGGGATAGAATGGAACGGAAGGGGAGGGGACAGGATAGAAACAGACAGAACAGCATACGACATGATCACAAGCACACAAAGAAACGCAGGTAAAGTCACAACTTATAATTTATTCTTCCTCCCGACACGCGCTGTGGAAGAGGTGCGGCCCTTATCATGCTAAACAGTCTCTGTGACATGACCCGAGCTCGATTTGTTTATTAAAAAAAAAAATAGAAAGAAAGAAAGAAAGAAAGAAAAAGAAAGAAAGAAAGAAAGAAGAAAGAAAAAGAAAGAAAGAAAGCAACTAGAGCTGCGGTAAATTGAGGACCAAAACTTTTACTGGTTTTTTTTTGTTTTTGTTTTTGTTTTTTGTTTTTGTTTGTTTGTTTGTTTGCTTTGCTTGTTTTCAGCCTGGCAGCCTCTTAAACACGCTACCCCCCCTCCCCCCCCCCCCCCCTCCTCCCCCCCCTCCCCCACCTTCCCCCAACCCCAATGATTTCGCATACGAAGGAAACCTGTCTGTTAGCCATTTCTTTCACTACTGGCGTTGTTCATTTGTTGTCGCAGGAACAGTATAGAGTTCAGGTCCTACTGTCGCTTAGAATCTCACTCATTGCTGTCAAAGCAAACGCATCAATGCTGGGGCTTAATCTTTATATATTATAGACAAGGGGAAGCACTTCACGGGGTGGGTAAGGGAGTGGGGAGGGGGGGGGGTGTTAACAGAAAAGGACATGACAGGACAATGTTAATGGGTTCTTCATGTTGACACGTCTCCGGTTTTCTTACGACTGCATTCAACAGGTTAGTTGGAACGGGACAGGGAAAAACAGAAAAACAAAACAAAACAAGACAAAAACAGAACAGGACAGCATAGGATAGTACAGAACGGGTCTGGATGGGGTAGGGTAGGACACGACAGAATAGGATCGCGTACGATAGACAGAACGGGAAAGAACAGTATATAAACTGAGAGAGAGAGAGAGAGAGAGAGAGAGAGAGAGAGAGAGAGAGAGAGAGAGAGAGAGAGAGAGAGAACAAATTGTCCAGGGGAGGCAACCGCCTATAAATCTCAGTTGCATTGATGATAGTTGCTTCCCATGGACAAGGTATAATATGTACTCTCTCTCTCTCTCTCTCTCTCTCTCTCTCTCTCTCTCTCTCTCTCTCTCTCTCTCTCTGCTGGAATCCGTCATGGCTTCTGGTTATCTTTCAACAACTCGCCATCGTTTCAAATGTTTAGCAGCCTGTCTTATTGTGGGAAATAATAACAAGGACGGACGACAAGCGGGTTCTGGTAAGTACATTATCTGACAGGTTATATACCTGTATCAGGTCTTAGGTCTACCACGTGTCTAACCGTCTCAACATTTAACCCTTTGACAGCAGGCACTCCAGATCAGTCTCCATGGGCCTCAAAATTCGCAAGTTACACGTTTGATAAAAGGGACATAATCTGTTAACGGAAAGAAGCTTTTTGATTTACTTGTGGACGTCGACAGACTATCTCCTCATACGTGGATATAGCCAACAAATTTTGACCAGAGCGGTGGAGAATTTTTGTTCCTTGGTCTTTCAGAAGCTCGAGGACTTTTATTTACTTATCTCTTTATTATTTATTTATTGATTCATTTATTTGTTTATTTATTGAGGATGCTTGTTTCTTGTTCAGTCAGTACTCCGAGAACTTCATTTTTTCCCAGTCAAATTTGTAGGAGTTCGGTCTGAGGGGATCAGTCATGGATGGCTGGAGTCCTTTTTCGGCTGTGAAGACAGAGGGCAGTCCTGTATATCCTTGTCATGAATCTGGCTGAGATGTTTACAAAGTTTAACACCGGGGGGGGGGGGGGGGGGGGGGGGGGATATTTTGATAAGTCTGGGAAGATGTGACCGATAATTGTGTGTGTGTGTGTGTGTGTGTGTGTGTGTGTGTGGTGTGTGTGTGTGTGTGTGTGTGTGTGTGTGTGTGTGTGTGTGTGTGTGTGTGTGTGTTGAGAGGAATAGACCTGGATCCAGAAAGACAGGGCAAGACAGGATTGGGACAGGAAGAAGGGAATGAAATAAGATATGCGAGCAGTGAATGGGACAGAACAGGACAGGATACCACTGAACAGAACAGGATAATAAAGGAAAGAACAGGATAAGAATTGGAAAGGATAACACACAACAAGAAGACAACGCAAGAAAACGGAACCCAACAACAGCGGAGAGGACAGAATAGGACAGAATAGGATAGAATAATATAGGACAGATCAGGGTAGATTGGAATTGGAGAAGAGGGGGGGGGGGGGTAGGGTAGGCTAGCAAAGTATGGAACAGGATAGAATGGAGTAGGAAAGGAGATACGTGAGGAAACAGAGAACAGGGTAATAAAGGATAGAACAAGACAGAATGGACTTGTGACAGGAAAGAAAAGAACGGCACAGACTAGGACAGGACGAAAATGGTCTATGACAGGAGAGGAGAGAACAGAACTCAGCTGCATAAGACAGAACAGCAAAGGACAGAACAGGACAGAATGACACAGGACAGGAGAGGAGAGAGCGCCATAGAAAAGAACAGAACAACACAGAGCAGAACAGGACAGAATGACACAGGACAGGAGAGGACGAGACAGAAGTAAATAAGCCAGGATAACAAATGGTAGAACAGGGCGGAATGGAACAGGAGAAGAAAAGAGAGAACGGTGTAGAACACAATAAAAAAAAAGAACAGGACAGCACAGGATATAACAAACCCGAAGACAGACAGGACCGGAGATGAACGAATGAACTGGATCAATAGGACAGGGAGGACGGGACGGGACAGGACAGGACAGAGCGGCATGACACAGGGCATGAGAGCACGGAAGTGGACAGAACTCTGAGGGGAACGACCTGACGGGATGGGAGACAGCAGGACGTGAGAGAACGGAAAAGGAGAGGACAGCGAGGACTGGATGAGACAGGACAGAACGACATGGGACAGTGACAGGAGAGGCCAGAACTAGGAAAGAATTCTGAAAGCGATGACAGAAGGGACGGGGGAGGGAGCGGTTGGGGGGTGGGGAAGGAGGGAAAATGAGGCTGTAACATAGCAGAACAGGCGACGGGGCAGGACGTGAGAGAACGAGAAAAGAAGAGAACAGGAGTTAGACCCTAGAACAAGGGACAGGTTTGGACAGAACAGAATGCTGAGAAGAAGGACAGGTCTAAAGTAGCACAGGACAGCGATCACTAAAAAAAAAAAGCCAGGGCATGACGGACATCGGATCAGAATCATGGGAGTTCTTCCCCCTTCCCTGTCCTTGACTGATACTCACGTGGTTGCTCAAACAGTTTGCGGATGGTGTCGTAGTTGGAGCAGACCCACCTGCCCACCCCCTCCTCTCGGTAGCAGCTCAACCACACCCCTCATACAGGGACATCTGGTCCCCAAGGTAGCCCACCACCCAGTAAGGGGTGCACACGGCGATGGAGTGGCCTGCAACAGTCAGGTATAGGATGCTGGGGTGGCTGTTTCTTTCTAGTCTTTACTGGACACTCTGTGTGTGTGTGTGTGTGTGTGTGTGTGTGTGTGTGCGTGTGTGCGTGTGTGTGTGTGTGTGTGTGGTGCGTGCGTGCATGCATGCGTGCGTGTGTGTGTGTGTGTGTGTGTGTGTGTGTGTGTGTGTGTGTGTGTAGATAGATAGATAGAGAGATGAAAAGATAGATAGATAGACAGATAGATAGACAGACAGACAATGAATATAGAGATAGGAACACATTATATTAGATGATAGATAGATAGATAGATAGATAGATAGATAGATAGATAGATAGATAGATAGATAGATAGGGTCAGGGTAAAATAAAGGAAATGAGAGAGATGGTGCAGAGGGCGGAGGGAAGGTTTGTTATTGACATTTGCTACCACACGGGATTAGTACTTTCCACTTTTCAATACATTTTAACGGACCTCTTCTTTACCCTCAGGCTGAAACAGAGCTTTAAATCTTTCCAGGACCATGATAAGTTCAAGGCCGTGGGGGCTAGTCTGGACAGGCAGAAGAATACAATTACAACGCATGCAGGGAAAGCTTTCGGCTTACAGTATATACACATACACGTTCATTCATCAGACAAATTGCTCCATAACGATTCCTCAAGAGTTCCGTCATCCTACTGTTTTGTTTGTTTCAGAGGTTTTCTGAAAGATATCAGAGTGTGCATGTAATAAAGCTCAGGGCAGCACACCTCTAAAGATCGGACAGAAATCGCCTCTCAGAGATGAGGTCTTTCATTGTTCCATGTTCAGTGAAGTGAATGCTGATCACGGCAATGGTTTGGAGTCTACAAGACAGAATTCTTGACACATTGTCAATGGATGCTACATCTGACGCTTTCATTTATGATAAGGCATTGTTTAAAAAAAACTATCATAATCCTAAACACACACACACGCACGCGCACACACACACACACACACACACACACACACACACACACACACACACTCACACACACACACACACACACTCACACTCACACACGCACGCACACACACACACACTCACACACACGCACGCACGCACACACACACACACACACACACACACACACACACCACACACACACACACACACACACACACATATATATATATATATATATATATATATAAACATACACATACACACACACACACACACACGCACGCACACACGCACGCACACACGCACGCACACACACACACACACACACACACACACACACACACACACACAACACACACAGATAGTATAATCCTAAAAAAAAATCAAAAGTGATCCCTAGCAACAGTAGCTAAGAACTTACCTGTATTCTATGGACTGTGAGCCGGAGCTAGAGCGTACTTCATGATTATTTCCCTTGAGTTTTACTTATTTTCCATCGAAATTTCAGTGATGTACCGAATCCAACAAGTCATGTTCATATCCTACACATCCACCCTCCGGCGCACATGGTAAGCATAACATGGACAACGCAACCATGTACTATGTCATATCATATTGCATACACTGGCCCAGAGATACCCTTTGCCATCCAGTATGGGGAGCACACGGCTACTGTGTGTCTTGTGGTAACAGCCACGCGCATAGAAGCCAGCAGGCTTCACAAAGCGCATTATGGATGTATTCACCACTCTCTATTCTCGTGAGAAGTACAATTTCCATCTCTAAGACAGTTAATATTGCAGACTTCACTGAGGAAAAACCGCTCTCGTTACTTAGAAATACTCGTTTACACGTCAACATTGGTGTTTGTCAGAAGAAAATAACTATGTGTATATTATGAAAAGTCATTCAACAATCACTTTAAAATGAAAACATTTTTCCCGCATCATGATCAGCTGTTTTCTTGCGACATTTCTATACTCTCTCTCTCTCTCTCTCTCTCTCTCTCTCTCTCTCTCTCTCTCTCTCTCTCTCTCTCTCTCTCTCTCTCTGCGGGGGGAGGGGAGGGTGGAGGGAAGGGGGTTATTATAGCCCAGCCACTACCAGTGTAATCACCAACCCCCTCCGCCCCAATCACTCCTCGACTCAATCTTCTTCTGTCCCAACAGCAACTGCAGCGGTCCGAAGTATGCTGACAATGATTACTGTTGTTCTCTCTCTCTCTCTCTCTCTCTCTCTCTCTCTCTCTCTCTCTCTGCCATTTACGTTGCAGACAAGTACACTTGTGTGCGCCCAAGCAATTCTTAGGCGTCGACTTACGAACACCTGGCGCATGGAGGAACGAACAGGTGCTCTACTTACACAAATTCTGTCATGAAATGCCTTAGGTTTGGGATAAAAAATAAACAAGAATGGAATGGATGAGTGTAAATTACCACCTCAGACACATCGTAGGTTGTTCGCTTTGGATAAACGTGACAGAAGAAAATAGGCCTCAAATCTTCGTTGTAAATTATTCATGCGTTGGTTTTGGTAATGTCCGGCTAACAAGGGATTGATGCAACTGGTGATTTTCTTCGTGTCTTTAGAGAGAGTCTGACTGCGTGCAAATGGTACGAATGGAAACGAGTAACAGCAAAAGATGGAATGTTTACAGGTCCTTTTGCGCCCCTATATACAGCCGAATCTGGACAGGCATTTGAAATATATAGTTATTAATTCCAGACTTAGTGTTTCTGAAATCGATGTACTTTATTAGCGTCACCGATTCCATAGTAATACAGATTTACCATGCAAGCTTTGCAGGGAGAAGATACAAAGTGATTGTGTATTCTGTGTTCTGCTGTTCTGTCCTGCGAACTTCAAGAGCTCAAAAAGCATATGCCCTTTAAGTATTATCAAGTCCCGAATCAGTACAGATCAGCGCTTGTTTTGGCATGTACTCAAGAACAAACGGTCAGAAATGTGTCGATCTGAATAAATAAAGCGTTCAAATTGCGATCTTTTATTCCATCTTAGAATAAATAGGAATATAGGTTTCTGGATTCTGGATTCGACATTAGAAAAGTATTTAGACTCAGAATCAAAAACTTACTTTGAGAATATTTCGACAGGGTCGCCCTGTCTTCTTCAGCTCACTGTTGCTGTTGTGGCAGCGAGGCCTGGTGGGGCGACTGTTGTGTGGGGTGAATAGTTGTCAGGATCTGATTGTAGATGGGGGGAAGTTCAAAACCTTGATCTCTGTTCAGGCTGGGGCGTCTAGTCTTGATTTCGATGGCTTCTTTAACTTTTCTTTTTGTGAAGAAGGGCTCTGTAGATAAGATCTTGGTTTCTTGGGGGCTGAAACTGTGACCTGTGGCTTGTATGTGTTTGTGTATGGTAGAAGTAGATCGGTTTTGGTGTTCCTGTAGACGGGTGGTGAGTGGTCTTGCTGTCTCGCCAATGTAGGTATTGGCACAGTCTTGACACCCTACCTGGTACACTACACCACACAGCTTGAGGGGGTCCGTTTTGTCTTTGACATGGGTCAGTTGCTGGCGTAGGGAATTGGTGGGTTTGTGGAACCCTTTGCATCCATGTTGTTGGAAGGTCCTGACCAGACGCTCTGAAACTCCTTTAATGTAAGGGATCCCCACTTTCACACTGTCCGTATCTGTAGAAGAAGGGTAGGGAACTCGAGGGTTGTCCCACATCCATGCAGGGTATCCATTAGCGGAAAGGGCAGTCTTGATATGTTCTTCTTCTTTCAGCTCTTCCTCCTTAGTGGAACACAGTACAGAGGCTCTGTGCATGAGGGTGTTAACAACAGATCTCTTGTGTTGGAGGGGGTGGTTGGAGTGAAAGTTCAGATATTGGTCAGTGTGGGTGGGTTTCCTATAGACACTGGTCTCCACCCTGTCGTCAGGGGTTCAGGAGATGAGAGTGTCCAGGAACGGGATCTTGCCTTCTGATTCAGTTTCGGAGGTGAACTGGATACTGTCATCGATGGAATTCAAGTGAGTGGTGAAGCTGTCAACCTCCGTCTCCTGTATGCGGGTCATGGTGTCATCCACATAGCGGTACCACATGCTGGGAGGGTTGGCAGCGGTCTCAAGGGCTACTTTTGCAAAATGTTCCATGTACAGATTGGCTACCACTGGGGATACTGGCGAACCATGGCAGCTCCTTGTTTCTGCTGGTAGAACCCATGGTTGAAC
>CM065742.1:47060139-47065139 GCA_033310375.1 Conus canariensis
CTACGTTTGAGTCAGCATATAATATTCAAGTGATAATTGATCAAAAGAACAACTCCCCACCAATTATGTCCCTTTTTGGGGGGGATTTTCACCGATGAAGTCACAAGCAATCTTTAAATACGAAGAGGAAGAAGAAGAAGATGAAGAAGAAGAAGAAAAAGAAGAAGAAGAAGAAGACAGACAGAAGAAGAAGAAGAAGAAGAAGAAGAAGAAGAAGAAGAAGAAGAAAGAAGAAGAAGAAGAAAAGAAGAAGAAGAAAGAAAGAAAGAAAGAAAGAAGAAGAAGAAGACAGAAAGAAAGAAAGAAGAAGAAGAAGAAGAAAAAGAAAGAAAGAAAGGGGAAGAAGAAAGAAGAAAGAAGTAAGAAGAAGAAAATCCTTAGCAGCTCTTGGTGGTAACCCCCTGTCCCGAACCCTTTTCCATGTCAGTGCCCTTGACGACTTCATGTCAAAGTCGAAAGAGAGGGAGAAGGGAGGGAGGGGAGGAGGAATGACGGGGGGGGGGGGGGGGGGGGGAGTGAAGGGGGTGGAGACTGTCGTTGGATAGATGGGGTCGTTGCGCCCTCTGTCTCTGTCTAACCAAAAGGCGCGTGGACTCCCGCTGGCCACGGCCAGACTAAGCTACTGTTGTCAGTCAGTGGGACACACACACACACACACACACACACACACACACACACACACACTGACACAGTAGTAGGGCAGTGACCGGTGGGGTTGGGGAGGGGGTGGTTTGGAAGTGGTGGGATGGGAAGAGGGGGGAAGCGAGGGGGTGTGGGAGGAAGAGCGTGGGTCAGGTTTCTGTCTGATTGGGAATCTATGATGAGAACCTGATCTACAGTTATTTCCCTTGACAGCAGATGAGCACCTGATCTACAGTTATTTCCCTTGACAACAGATGAGAACCTGATCTATAGTTATTTCCCTTGACAACAGATGAGAACCTGATCTACAGTTATTTCCCTTGACAACAGATGAGCACCTGATCTACAGTTCTTTCCCTTGACAACAGACGAGAACCTGATCTACAGTTATTTCCCTTGACAACAGACGAGCACCTGATCTACAGTTCTTTCCCTTGACAACAGATGAGCACCTGATCTACAGTTATTTCCCTTGACAACAGATGAGAACCTGATTCACAGTTATTTCCCTTGACAACAGAAACAGAACTTTTTGCATGTGCGCACAAAATTCAGCCTCTATACTTATGGTTTAACTGCTTGCGCAAAATACTGCCTTGTCAGTATTGATGCCAAATATTCAGATAATGTTACAGCTCCGTTCAATGTTCATTTTCTTTTTTTTTTTTTTTTAATCGGGTGTCTGCACATTAGTATAAATAAATAGGACAGTTTTTTAAAACTAACAGATTATGGATCGTGAGAGCAACAAGAAGCTTACAGCCAATAAAAAAAAAATCATGGAGATGGGTAGCCCCATTTGCTAAGCGTTAGACAGGGAACATCACTCCCTGATAATCTCTTATATTTCCGTTACCATTTTGGGGGTTTCATGTCTGAAATAAATGATTATTAGTACATTTAAATCGAACTAAGACTACAATTCATAATTTCATTCCTTACCCAGAATTGTGCTGAAATATAGCTATCGTATGAAATATAAAAAAAAATGACCCCGAACGAATGCGGGCAGGAATATTATATATGTATATTATTGAAAATGCCCGTTTTCTTTCAGTTACTAAACAGTTCTACTATTTTTTGTGATATCATTTGCATTTTCCTGCGTGTTTTAAGCAATGCCTCTATAGTGTTGATTTGTGTGTGTGTGTGTGTGTGTGTGTGTGTGTGTGTGTGTGTGTGTGTGTGTGTGTGTGTGTGTGTGCGTGTTGATGAGAGGAGTCGGTAAGGTGAGGTGTGTGAGTATGGGGAATGTCGATGTGTTGGTGTGCAGATTCATTATGTATTTTGTGGTAATGAATGTAGTCATGCGTTTGATGGATGATGATGATGATGATGATGCTGATGATGATGATGATGTTGGTGATGATGATGATGATGATGATGATGATGATAATGGTTACTTTTGTTGTTATTGTCATCATCATCATCACTATTATTATTATTATTTTCATTATCATTACTATTATTATTACCATTATTATTATTTGTAATTATTACCATTATCATCATCATGATCGTTCTTATTAGAGTGCAAGTGTGTGTGTGTGTGTGTGGTGTGTGTGTGTGTGTGTGTGTGTGTGTGTGTGTGTGTGTGTGTGTCTGTCTGTCTGTAACACAAACACACACACACACACACACATGTCGCAGAATTCATTTGATGGAGAAGGGCAAGGGAAGGAAGGAACTGCTATGGATAGGTGAAGAGGGTCGTTCGTTTTCAGAGATGCCTTGAAGGAAGACAGAGAGCTGGAACTACTCACTGTTTTAAGACTTCAAAGTAAGAGAAGAGCTGTGTCTCAATAGACCAGACCCAAACGTACGTGAACGATGCTCAGTAAGACAAGACAGCACAGAGCACACAGCTCTGTGCTGTCATATCTGCTTTGTTCTGTGTGCTCTGTACTGTCATGTCTGCTTTGTTCTGTGTGCTCTGTGCTGTCATGTCTGCTTTGTTCTGTGTGCTCTGTGCTGTCATATCTGCTTTGTTCTGTGTGCTCTGTACTGTCATATGTTTTGTTCTGTGTGCTCTGTGCTGTCATATCTGCTTTGTTCTGTGTGCTCTGTGCTGTCATATCTGCTTTGTTCTGTGTGTTCTGTGCTATTCATATCTGCTTTGTTCTGTGTGCTCTGTGCTATTCATATCTGCTTTGTTCTGCGTGTTCTGTGCTGTCATTGTTCTGTGTGCTCTGTGCTGTCATTGTTCTGTGTGCTCTGTGCTGTCATGTCTGCTTTGTTCTGTGTGCTCTATGCTATTCATGTCTGCTTTGTTCTGTGTGCTCTGTGCTGCCATGTCTGCTTTGTTCTGTGTGCTCTGTGCTGTCATATCTGCTTTGTTCTGTGTGGTCTGTGCTATTCATGTCTGCTTTGTTCTGTGTGCTCTGTGCTGTCATATCTGCTTTGTTCTGTGTGCTCTGTGCTGTCATGTCTGCTTGTTCTGTGTGCTCTGTGCTGTCATATCTGCTTTGTTCTGTGTGCTCTGTGCTGTCATGTCTGCTTTGTTCTGTGTGCTCTGTGCTGTCATATCTGCTTTGTTCTGTGTGGTCTGTGCTGCCATATCTGCTTTGTTCTGTGTGCTCTGTGCTGTCATATCTGCTTTGTTCTGTGTGCTCTGTGCTATTCATGTCTGCTTTGTTCTGTGTGCTCTGTGCTGCCATATCTGCTTTGTTCTGTGTGCTCTGTGCTGTCATATCTGCTTTGTTCTGTGTGCTCTGTGCTGTGTCATGTCTGCTTTGTTCTGTGTGCTCTGTGCTGTCATGTCTGCTTTGTTCTGTGTGCTCTGTGCTGCCATATCTGCTTTGTTCTGTGTGCTCTGCGCTGTCATGTCTGCTGTAGGCGATTCGGTGTCGTAAGCAGCAGCATCCCTTGGAGTTATGTTTTCTTGTGGGAGCAAGAGTTACCCTACTTGTTTATTGTTTATTATTTACTGTTCCCTGCCTAATTTCATATTCAATGTCGATGTTCAATAAGTGAAATCCCTTACAATGGCAGTCTGCTTCTCAGTATCACAAAACTCTTCATCAGTGCATGTCTAGGAAGAGACCACAAGCGGCATGGTACAGGGTGTCTGTGTAAGTTATGGCTACCGCATTAAACCATCATCTTAGAAACAGTCTGACTGCAAAGAGTGTGCGCGACAGTGTATGTCCGAGCAAAGACAGTACTTCTTTGGTCCGAGTCGAAGTCTGAGTGTGAGCTAGACACACACGCACACACACACACACACACACACACACACACACACACACACACACACACACACACACACACGCACACACATTGTGGGAGTGACAGGTTTTTGTAGATGGTGGCACGTATAGAGTGAACGGTGTATCTGATTACCTGTACACCTGTGACGTTTCCTCGATGAGAATCTGCCATGTGTGTGTGTGTGTGTGTGGGGGGGGGGGGGGTGGGGGGGGGGAGGGGGGCGCGTGTATGTGTATGTGTGTGTATGTGTATGTGTGCGTGCGTTTTGTGTGTGTGTATGTGCGCGCGCGCGCGTGTGCGCGTGAGTGTGCGAGTGTGCGCGCGCGCGCGAGAAAGAGAGAGACAGAGAGAGAGAGAGAGAGAGAGAGTCAGAGAGAGACAGAGAAACAGAGACAGAGACACGGAGGGAGAAAAAGACAAACAAGCAAACAAAAATGTTCGTAAGCAGAAAGGGTCATTACACGAAAGAACAGAATTATAAACACAGAAACTGTGGTCATGATTGGACATCTATTCTTTGTAACAAGCCTGGCCATTATTCACATGTAAAAACAGGAATTGCTGCCTTCATTTTTCATAACTTGCAGGTACAGTCAGAGACACCATTTTAGAAAACGTAAAAGTAAAACGCCTGCCTACCTTGCGCTGAAGAGATCTAAGCTAAGTGACAAATTCGTTCATTTTCATTGTCCTATTTGTGTCTTGCCTGGAGAAGACCTAAGAGGCCGAAACGCGTCGTGTTTTGTCTTGTGACTCGTTTTTCCACGTTTCTCTTGGCGGTTCGCTAACATTTATTTAAGATTTGTTTAGATTTCCGCCTGCAGTCGTCTCACTTTGCAACTAGATGTAAAAAACCTATTCCATGTTCGTCAAAGATTTTGTGAACAGCACCGAATAGAGACAGCACGAGTTTCCGAAGGTTTTCAGTTGGAGTTTCCTAACGTTTTCAGTTGGAGTTTCCGAACGTTTTCAGTTGGATTTCAGTTTCAAAACGGAGTGACTGAGGGCGGAAAATGAAGTAAAATTTGGAAAGAGAGGGGGTTAGTTACCACCGAGGACACAGACAAACAGAGTACAGGACTAGACACAATGCATTTCGACCTCTTGGGTCTTCTTCAGGCGAAAACAAATAACATTTAGGACAACCT
>CM065742.1:47087639-47092639 GCA_033310375.1 Conus canariensis
ATTTTCTCGTTCGTATCTTCCTATATAACAAAAGCTTTTGATCACAAATTTACTCGTTCGTAATCTTTTGATAACAAATTTCCTCTTTTATTTCTCTTATGATAAAATCTTTTATCACAAATTTTCTCGTTTTTTTTTTTTTTTTTTTTTTTCCTTTCCAAGACGACAAAGCCACGAAAAGTCTTTTCTCAAGTCCAAACAAACAAAAAGCCCCACCTCCTCTCTCTCTCTCTCTCCTCTCTCTCTCTCTCTCTCTCTCTCTCTCTCTCTGCTTTAAGTGTTATCAATGTTAATGCACAAAACATTCTAGAAAATGTAAAGTTCATAAATCTCCGAGTTTACATAGCTTTCCTTGCTGTATAAGATTCTGATGTCGTTGCTTTGTTTTCACCGTCAGAACAACAATACTACTACGCACATCAACCTCACGGGAATGCTCTCCACAAATCCAACCTGTCGGAATGTTCTCCCTCAGACATACACACACCAGAAAAACCCGACGTAAAAACCGTGGAAAAAAAAAATATATATATACATATTGACAAAAGCGGGGAAAACAAATCCAAACTATTTTTAACCCAGCCGACGATAATTGTTAAGAGCCACCACAGAAGTGAACAAACTAACTGACGTACGTCGACGAGAGAGAACAAGTGCGAAACAAAACAACGCAGATGTCGGCGACTGTTTTGTTGTTGACACCAAGCGCGACACTCACATCGATTTGGTTGCACACGCTGCAGACAAAGTTACTCCAATAAGACGCCAGCCACGAGGTGGTTTTCTGCAAAGAACATTTTGTTTTCTAGCGTGTTCTTCTGTTGACAATGCACAGGTGAGCTAGAGAGACTGAACGTGGGCAGTTACCTGCGTCCCGTTATTACTGCTACTCCTCTACCTTCCCACTCAGGTAAGCAGACTTGAGGAGGTGTAAGGGTAGCTAGCGTGCGTTGTGTCCAGACCCCTCGCTCGTAGTGTGTGTGTGTGTGTGTGTGTGTGTGTGAGTGAGCGTGTGAGTGTGTGAGTGAGTGGTGGTGGTAGGCCTAGCTAGTAGAGTCAGGGAACCCATTCATGAGGAAGAGAAGGGGGGAGGGGGGGGGGGGGGAGGCACGCTTAGGGCTAGGCGGTGATGAAGGTGGTTTGTGTACCCCAGTGAAAAAGAGGTTTGTACGGGTAAAAGAAATTCAACGAAACTAAAGTTTGAAGCGAGTGTACGGATAGATATGCGTACAGACACAAACGTTGAGGACGTAAACGTGCGCGCATGTGTGTATATGTGCACCCACATACATGTATGCCTGCAATGACTTATGCGCGCGCCACACACACATACACATACTCTCTCTCTCTCTCTCTCTCTCTCTCTCTCTCTCTCTCTCTCTCTCTCTCTTATACATATAGATATACATATATTATATACATACATATAGATATTAATATATATATATATATATATATATATATATATTCTTAGCTTATATCCGTACACACACACACACACACACACACACACACACACACACAGCACGCACGCACGCATACGCGCGGACACACACACACACCACACACATGCCGCGCGCACACACACACACACACACCACACACACACACCACAGAAAGAGAGAGAGAGAGAGGAGAGAGAGACAGAGAGAGAGGAGAGAGAGAGAGAGAGAGAGAGAGAGAGAGGTTCATGATGATGATGATGATGATGACGATGACAACGATGATGATGATGAACTTTTTTTTTTTTTTCGAAGGGTAACAGATAAACAAACACATGCTTTATTCATCTGACCCTTGCCCTGGAAAGAGACTAAGCGTGACTTGCAAGCTTTAAACACACTGTGGAAAGGGAAGACAGATGTGCATACAGCAGCAGAAGTAGGGTTATGGCTGGACTGTGCATCTCCCTTAATACAAACACAAAGATTACTTGCAAAATACATGAATAAACAATTAGATGGAAAAAAAAATAAACAAATGAATTAATAAACAATTAGATATATAAATAGATAAACACACAAATAAATACATACACAAATAAATGAATTAACGAAAAGATAACAGGATGAAAAATAAAATGTAAAGCAAACTGCCGGTTACCAGTACAAAATAGTTGTCAAAAGAACATTCAAAAGAACACGCACAACCACACACACACACACACACACACACACACACACCACAACACAGGGGGAGAGAAAGAGGGAGGGAGGGAGAGAGAGAACGAACGAACGAAATTTAATGCTATTAGGCTGTAAAGCCCATTAAGCAAATCGGCGCGATGTACAACAAAACGCGACTCGATTTCGATTTCATTGACATGGAAACCACAGCAATGTCCTTTTCTTTCACTTAACATGACAAAATGGAGAACGAAAAAAAAAAAATGTCACTGGTATGCGTTCACTGTCTTTTTTTTTTTTTTTTTTTTCTAGATGACCGTCACCCCAGGTAGAACTGGATCAATCCGTGGAGAGCGTGTAGCCGCCGTAGAGCACGTGCTTGGGTCTCTGCATGCTTCGTGTTGCCGATGCGTCTTCCTTTCCGTAGGCTGGCCAGTTTAACACATTCCTCTGTTGACATGTGTCTTTCCTCCTGCTTTACAAACCAGAATAAGCAATCGTCCTCCGAACACGGATCGCAGGAATATTCCAGAACGACATCGTCTGATTCACATAGCAGCACACCCACATCATCCGTTTGATGGAACACGACCTTCCGAAATGCTTGATTTCTGTGTGGATCTCGCAATCGTCTCTGCACCTGTCGCTCTGTCAGGGTAGCGACATAATCCTTAACCACTCCCGTGTCAAAACCAGCGACAATTTTGTCTATAACTTGTTCCAGACTTGTGTCGATGTCCGACGGGTGGTTTTCTGCGTCCCTGATGTTACACTCCGGCAGATCGGAATGCAACGGCAGAAGCGTATCCTGAACATGCGATGTGTCACAATCATGGCCGGTCGGCTTGATGTGTTCTTCCGCACTGTGCTGTGTACTGAGTTCGTCCGATTCGGTGTCCGGCACGGCCAGTTCATTGGCGTCACTAATGGTACCGAGACCAGCACCAACCTGTTCAAGACGTCTGTTCTGCTGCTTCGCTCTTTCTTGATCTCTTCGCACCTGGCTGGGGGGCTTCTTCCTGTACTGAACTTGCGTTCTCCGGTTCAGCACAGGATCCGCCATTGTTGTTGACACTGGGCTGACCGGTTTCAGTCGCAGAACGACCACTGTGTTGCTGCCTTCTCCAGTGATTTTCCAACTTGAAACACAGTTTTCAGTCAGCAGGGCGTTTAGGGCTGTCTCCGCAGTTGCTGGAAGTCCAGTAACTGGCATTCTCGCAGGAAATTGCTGCAGCTGAAATAAATGGCGCCCTGTCGCTTCGTGTCAAAAATCGAGGGAGAGAGAGAGAAAGAGAGAGAGAGAGGTGGTCATTATTAAATGTTCTTTTTCTAAATATTAGTATGTTACTCGCTTTTATCAGTATTAGTAACAGCCCTGATGTGGCCCCTTGCGGTCGGCTGGGCTATAAGCAACATTATCTTAGTATTAGTAACACAGCGACAATAAATCAATGAAGCCAGGATTAAAACAAAATTCACTGACCTATCACGATGTTACCATCATGCATAGCTAAAATTATCTCTACACAGAACAATCATTTATGGAGTAATTTCAAAACTCAGTAGAGAGGATGCGGTTTCACATATTATCATCCCATAAAGCAATGCACGCGACACATGTCCGTTCATCATACAATATCTTTAAGAGAAACGACTGAATGCGACGTATGTGCTCTTTTTTATCCCTGAATAATTGTTTATTTTGAGAGTGTGACAAGAGTTGGGGGTGGGTCAGTGTGTCCTGTAGGGGAAGGTTTACAGACTTTTCTATATCAGAGTTATATTAAAATTTCACCTCCACCCTTGCTCTTTCTGGTTATGGAAGGATCAACTTTCCGGTACTAGTCATTGAAAGAAATAGTTATTTTTCTTGGGACTGTTAAAACTACTCAACAGTGGCTCAGGAATAATTCTCCTCAGCCTTGTACACTTAACAGTATTGTAGCTCTGAGAGAAAGAATTAGAGATGACTTCAAACATTCAATACTGATTGCACAACAAAGAACTGACACAGGTTAAGAGCCCTTTCACACATCAACTTTACTTGTTTATGTAAGGTGAAATATTCAAATCAATTTCACACAGACAGTTCAGGCTGAGTTTTGGTTCCCACTGTTTCATCATTCAGAGAGGGGAAAGTTCTGGATGAGTTGGGTTGGGGTTCACTAGGAATATCAGAACTTATCTGATGTTGGAGAGGATAGTTGATCTCTCTGTCTAGTTGTGGGTGACTGCTCCACTTCTACATAGACCTGCTGATCATGTGCTGGGCTGCGGTGTTTGTCTACTACCATGCTTGCCCAAGGCAGGTAGGAACCCAGGTCAGTGCTGGGAGATCAGTGACCGGATCAGAGTAGGTGAGATAAAGATTCACTCTCTCTGGTGTACCTATGTTGTCTTTGTGGCTAAACAGGGTTGATCCATTTACAGATGGTCTGTGGAGGCAGTGATTTGCTCTCTGTGAGCTTCCCCTTTCTGTAGGCTAAACTATCTATTCCGATTCCTGTTCCGGTTGCCTTTGTGTCAAAGAAAAGGAAGGACAGGGGTTGGTCTTCCCCCACCACTTACAGTGGCAAAACCAGCATAGAACATTCTAAAATGCGCTTTTGCCAGTCATGGGGGTATGAATTTAGAGCGCTCAAGCTAATTCACAAAGCGCTGTTTAACCGAATTTCGTCACTCAAGACGCATGAAAGGGGAGGGAAAGGAAAAAGTGGTGGTGAGTGGGGAGGGGGGAGAGGAGGGGTGAGGTGTTGGGGCTTCTGTCTGATCTAGGGGAGAGAGAACGCACATTCAGCTAAGGGAAGGGAGAGGAGAGGGAGTGAAGCGAGCTACGTACTACGTACTTTGAAAGTGACAATCTTTTTCCCTGTA
>CM065742.1:47100139-47112639 GCA_033310375.1 Conus canariensis
GGAAGTAAGAAAGAAAGGAAGAAAGAAAGAAAGGAAGTAAGAAAGAAAAAAGAAAGGAAGAAGGGAAGAAAGAAAGAAACGAAGAAAGTAAGGAACAAAGAAAGTAAGAAAACAAAGAAAGTAAGGAACAAAGAAAGTAAGGAACAAAGAAACGAAGGAACAAAGAAAGTAAGGAACAAAGAAAACGAAGGAACAAAGAAAGTAAGGAACAAAGAAAGTAAGGAACAAAGAAAGAATGGCAGGAAGAAAGAAAGGGGGAGAAAGAAAGAAAAGAAAGAGAAGAAGAAGAAGAAGAAGAAGAAGAAGAAGAAGAAGAAGAAGAAGAAGAAGAAGAAGAAGCAGAAGGTGTGATTACTTTCAGGTGACGCACATCTGTTACAGGCAGAGAGACGGGTCTGTTACAGTGTCGCATTGTACCTGTCTGTCACAGAATGGAACGATTCAGAACTGGATCTCGCTGTCAGACATGCGCTTGTCTGGAAGAAAAGCCTACTTTTGGACAGTTCAAAGAGGTGACCTTTTTTTTTTCTTCGTAATGTATCCAGGGCAAACTTTAAGGAGTACATGCTGGTTGAGAGCGCCTACAGAATGTCAGTTTGGAAAATGGATCTAGAACAGAAACACGCCTAACACTCCATTGTACTATTGTGCAACAGCGGTGATGGACTGGTCACTAGGAATAAAGGTGTATATGTGGTAGTAGAAAGCGAGCAGGGGAGTGGCAAGGGTAAGGATAAAGAGGAGCCGGTGGAGGAGAGAGAGAGAGAGAGAGAGAGAGAGAGAGAGAGAGAGAGAGAGAGAGAGAGAGAGAGAGAGAGAGAGAGGTTTGGATATGTCGTTGAGTTTGACGGGAATGATTAATGGCACGAGTTGCTGCTGATGCAAGATGTTGAGCTTCGCCAATGTTATTTCTTCCTTCCTTCCTTCCTTCCTCCTCCTGCATCTTCTTCTCACCACCACCACCACCACCACCACCACCACCACCACCTCTACCTCTCTCTCTCTCTCTCTCTCTCTCTCTCCACACACACACACCACACACACACACACACACACACACACACACACACACACACACACACACACACACATTCACATACGCTGTCTGTGTACACGTACGTATCTGTACAGCATTCGTGTGTGTTGTACGGATTGTACACATGGCGTCTATAATGTTCTCGGTACATAAGTATCATCGCAGAGTGCTTTCTGTTTTGTGTTCAAGTTCCTCCTCTGTCACCCTAGCTCACCCGAGTCTTCCTTTCTCTTCATTTTCCAGAGGGAAGACATCCACGCACAACACAGTACGTGAACAAAAAAGTGTATATAAATAAATTATTTTTTTAAAAGGAACACCTACCCTCTCCTCCTTCCTCCTCTACCTCCAGACCGACTCCTCCACTAACCATCCCACTGCACTCCTCCAGTCAAGACAAATCTACAAATGAAACAGCCAGAATCCTCCATCACCCCTCCCCGCCCCTACTCCTGTCCCCCTTCCCTGGCCCCCCCCCCCCCCACTCCCCCACCCCTTTTCCCCAGCCCTCCCAATCCGTCCCGTTAGCACATGCATTCTTGTTTGATTTTTTTTTTTTTGTGGGGGGGGGGGGGGAGGGGGGGGGGGGGTAACAATATCACCAGTCTTTCATCGTAAGTTCTGCATTGTGTTTCTCTGAAAATCTCCCTTGGGCGAGAGTCGAAACATGTTGGCCTTTCGTGTAAGCATTGCCGGATGAGGATAGTAGGAGTGTGTGTGTGTGAGAGGCGGGGGGGGGGGGGGGGGGATTTAGGTTAGGGGGGCGCGGATGGTGGTTGTGGTTGTAATTGAAGGATGTGGGTTAATCAATTTTCTGTCCTAAAGGTTCTGAAGTTTCATTCTTATGTCAGCGACATTATTTGTAAAAAGTGGAGGTGGGTAGTTTTTTTTTTTTTTTCATTTCTTTATTATTTTTTATATCATTTATTTCCTTCTTTTTTAAAATTTCCTCGGTCGATATTTGAACTCCTTAATAAGTTCCCAAAGATTGGTTCACACACGTCGGAGAACTAGTCTTCGATTACAAAAAGAATGAAAGAAAACGAAACCGTCCCAGTGAAATATACTGTCTTGACACAAAAGCTTACCATTTGGAACTAGTTTCGGGAAAGAAGAAGGAAAGAAGAAGAAAGGAAGTGAGTGTGAGAGCATGCGTGCGTGCGTGCATGCATGTGTGTGTGTGTGTGTGTGTGTGTGTGTGTGTGTGTGTGTGTGTGTGTGTGCGCGCATGCGTGTGTGTGTGTTGTGTGTGTGTGTGTGTGTGTGTAGTAGTAGTAGTAGTAGTAGTAGTAGTAGTAGTAGTACTTTAATTTAACGTCTCTTCACCCTCAAGTGACATTAGACAAGTGTGTGTGTGTGTGTGTGTGTGTGTGTGTGTGTGTGTGTGTGTGTGTGTGTGTGTGTGTGTGTGCTGTGCGCGTGCGTGCGTGCGTTGCGTGCATGCGCGCGCATGTATACGTGTGTGTATGAGCATGTGTGCGTGCGTGCTTGTGCGCGCGCGCGCGTGTGCAGGCGTATGTGTGTGTGTGTGTGTGTGTGTGTGTGTGTGTGTGTGTGTGTGTGATGGTCTCCAACGCTCAGTCAGCCACCCCAGGAGAGAAACAGATACCCGGTAGGCTGAAGAGAAACAGATACCCGGTAGTCTGAAGGGTATCCCAGGTATCCAGTTCTCCTCCACACCCGTCACAGATCCCCCCCTCTCTCTCCCCCCCCACCCCCCACCCCCCCCACCCACCCCCCCCACCCCCACTGTCAGGATGCCACAGGCTGTCCTGGGGGACTGTATCCACACCGCTTTGGAATACAGCACCAGGAGAGCAGAAGGTTTTGCAGTAGCAGTGGTTGTGGAGGTGGTGGTGGTGGTGGTGGTGGTAGTAGTGGCGGCACCCTTGGGAGAGGGGAGACACTCATCCACACTGACTCCAAGACGAAGCAATTTCTGTCGTCAACAGACAGCTTAGTAGGGGGTGTCCTGCGCATGTTGGATCAGAACAGTCACCACTGAACACCACGGAAGTGACTCGGCAGCAGTGCAGTGTCTCCTCCGGTGGGTTGCCTCTTGACGACTTGACATTGACTGCTCCCTGTGGATTGCCGGTGTCGGGGCTTCGGCGGGAAAGAGCAGGATGTGGCTGTGGATGCGGAGCCGGGATGAGCGGCATGATGACAATACCACCGAAGGGGCACGTAAAATGGTAAAAAATAAATAAATAAATGAAAATAAAAGATATTATTTGTCCCAGTTTAATCATGCAATGAACACCGAACCCATTGAAACCAAAGTTGCTGGAAAGATAGAATGCGGATTAACGACGAACTAAAACAAAATTAAATTTTGGTGCGGATCCGCGGAACAAAAAATTGACCCCAAAATCGATCAGCGAAATGAATTCATCTTTACCACTGAACATCAACTCTGTAGAGCTACCGTATACGTATTGATAACTATCTTTTAAGTCATATCTTTCTGTGGAGATTTACAATTTTTTGTAGTGACATAAACATTAGCATCTCGTGTTTTCAAAGTGACCAGCCGTTCGTCTCTCTCTCTCTCTCTCTCTCTCTCTCTCTCTCTCTCTCTCTCTCTCTCTCTCTCTCTCTCTCTCTCTCTCTTTTGAGTCAGAATTCAAAGATAGTGTGGCGGCCCTAAACTTTTTGAGCATAAGGAAAGCTGTTTGCATCTCTGAACATATTTTCTTTTACCAGTGTGAAGATACATGTCCTTGGATTCAGGGATAAAGCAAATGGGATGAAGACTGCATGTTAGCGAGGATACTGGAACAATGGATCTTTTTCTGCACTCATACTCTGTTGTGTCGGCAGAATTTGGGGAATGAAGGTACAAAGAGAGGACATGTAGGGGTGGGGGGGGGGGGGGGGGGGGAGATGGGTGATGGTGATCATATCTACTGTGCAGACATAGCCAAACTAATGTAGAACATTCGAGCAGCTTCCGTATCCGGTACAATTTGCCTCGAAGGATGAACCTTGGCATGATGCTTGTTTATAATGAAAGGGCATCTTTATCATGTATGGAATACAGCTTTGGTGAAACAGAGAACAAACAAGATTCAACACACAGTCTGTGGCTATGAATTCATTCATTTCTTCTTGTTGTTTTTAGCCAAGCGGACTGCATGGACCATAATTATCCGGGCAGAGTGTGTGGACTCGAGCCAGAAACAAAATCGTTTTCGCGCCTTGGCGTAAGGCTGTGTCAGGCAAATTGACATAGGCTAGAACACCAAGGCTACATCAGAATGTTGCTATGCTCTGCATAGTTATGCCGGGGATTGCCTTCAGTTGTGACAAGCTCCTAGCATAACACTATCAGTCACCAAAATCCCCCGAAGTCGGAGTGTGGCTGCCCATGTGGCGGGGGTAATCAAAAAACGGTCACACACGTAATGTTGTCATCCCCAGCCGATGCATTTGTTCCATAGTGTTCAAGTACTTCGGCTGTTTAGATGATCCCTGGAGTCTTTTAGCCTGGGTACGACAACAACAACAACAACAACAGCAACAACAGATACAACGAATCATGTTACTGCCACATGCACACTCCACACCTGTTTACTTTTTCCAGTCAACCGAAAAGCCTTTCTGGCGCTCAGCACACCAGCTGTGACCCTGGCACAGGAATGGAAGGTTGTCCACAAACCATGACCATGTCCCCCCCCCCCCCCCTCCTTCTCTCACCTCTACCCACCCTCTAACCCACCCAACATTATCTAATTGCTGTACAAAAGATATCAATAAATACATACAGAAACAACAAATAGATAAATAAGTAAATAAATGAATATAGAAATGAATTAATAAATAGATAGATAGATAGATAGATAGATAGATGCCTAAATAAATAAATAAATAAATATTTGAATAAATGAATAGATAAAAAGAAAGAAAGGAAGGACTGGGTTTTTTTTTTTTTTGCGCATTTCCAAACATCTTTATAAAGATGCAAGATCCCCCCCCCCCCCCCCCACACCACACACACACACACACAGTGTGTGTGGAATATTCATGACATCTCAGAAACTAACCGTTGACTCTGACCAGACTTGTGTTCGTTTAAACCTTGTAATGATGGAGTATCTGTGGAGTTTGTCCAAAGGTCGAACTGCACGTGCAGTACCCCCCCCCCCTCCTCCTCCCCCCCCCCCTTCTCTGTACCACACTAGCTGTGTGACACGAGGCTTGTTTGTCTCACACAGCTCGGAGGGCAGGGTGGTTGGCAGGCAGGTCGTGGTAAGATGGTGGATGCACAAAGTTCAGTTGTTGAAGTAGGCCAGGGCGTTTGGTTTCAGTGAGGGCTCAGTCTAATGAAACAGGTATACGGAGTAGTATAGCTTGGAGTGTGGTAGAAATTGCCGCTAAGGAATCTCTCTCTCTCTCTCTCTCTCTCTCTCTCTCTCTCTCTCTCTCTCTCTCTCTCTCTCTCTTTCACATGCACTAAATCTCTCTCTCTGTCTCTCTCTGTCTCTCTGTCTCTCTCTCTCTCTCTGACATGCACTAAATCTCTCTCTCTCTCTCTCTCTCGCTCTCATTTTGTTTTGTTTCGGTTTTCGGGACAGTGGTGTGTGTGTGTGTGTGGGGGGGGGGGGGGGGAGGGGAGTAGGGGGAGGGTGTACAAAGCGGGGTCGGAGACTGGAGCGCTGCAGGGGGAGGAGAAGGCGGGAGGACGGGGGGGGGGGGGGGGGGGGGGGGGGGGGTGAGTCTGAAAGGAAAAGGAGTGTGTGTGTGTGTCTAATCAGTATCAGTAAAAACGGAGTCGACCATTACCTGTGAAACTAGTCGTGAACTGTGAACAAACTGTGTGTCGTGTACAATTCTGCAGGGCTCACTGGCTGACACTGTTTGTTCATTGATGAGGACCTCTGTGTGTGTGTGTGTGTGTGTGTGTGTGTGTGTGTGTGACACGCCAGAGCGAACAAAATGGCCGTGACCAATGGGGGGTCTCGTTCAGCTAATGTGGTCAACGGAGTTTGTGTAAGGGAGCTAACCCAGCAGGTTATGTCATCGTCCTTTGGGCGGTGACGTCAGTCTACAGGCTGCACACCACATATTAATGCGCTAAGGCCGTGCTTAAGGAGTCAAGCATTTATAGACAGGCACAATTACATTGTTTTGAGGCTGCGAGTGTGGCATAGCAGCTGACGCCAGGGGAGAGGTGTCAGCTCTCCTTTGAGGGACACTGATGTGAGAGATCAGTGTCAGGCGGCGCAGTTAAACTTCTAGCCATATGGGCGGGTCTAGCCTGTGTCGCCGGGAGACGGCTCCTGGAGATGTGGGGCGATCTGCGAAGGAGAGCTGCCTGACTGCGACTACCATGGCCTGGAAAGCCATGTTCTGATTTGGGGCAGCAGACATGGTGGGCACTCCTTATGGGATTGGGCTGAAAAATTGCCCTCTCAGCCGCAGTCTGCGAGTACCCGCCGAATATTAGGGACTCGTACAGCGCTCCAGCGACTTTCGTCCTGCTCCCTCCTTGAGGCGGCCTCACGCGGCACAGGACCATCGCCACCCGAGCATGAAGAAGGCCACCCGGTGGTCCTGAAGACAGCCTGATGTTTGGGGGAAAGAAGACAACATACACCGACGCCCATCGTCGGTCGACCAACAACCAGAATTGAACCAACATTCAAGAGGAACACGAGCTCAGAGAGAGGAATATGACGACCCCCACAGCAACTCGCCCACTACTGCCAGGCGACAGCAGTTGCCACAATGATGCAGACCTATGTCTGCATTAACCTTGTCCTTAAGGGCCTTAGGCTGATAGGACGTTAATCTCACCCTTAACTGAAACTAACATTGTTTTGAGAATTTGTATTGTGTCTGAAAGGTGATTTACCTTCTCTTTTTTCATATGCCCATCAAGGTACATGCCAGGTGGTTCCAGGCAGACAGATTGATATCAAAGGAATAGGACTATTTGGGGGAACCACATAGCGCAAGCCAAGGGGAAGATCATGTATCTGAAGACTGTGAATGTCATTGGTGTTAATCCCCCAAAACAAAGTGTACTGATTGGTGTGTTGTGTGTGTGTGTGTGTGTGTGTGTGTGTGTGTGTGTGTGTGTGTGTGTGTGTGTGTGTTTGTGTGTGTGTGTGGAGGGGGGGGGTACTCTTTTATCAATTATCAGTTTCATATCAAATGTTGGCTCAAACTTGTGCTAGGCCTCAAAACACTTAAAATGGATTGTATATACATATATAATGATTTAGACCAAATCTCAACTGTGGCGTATGGCCACAACTCTTATAACATAACCCGCTGCGACAAAATAGTGCAAATTAATGTAGACACCTTCAGCGCGTGAAAACAACAACAACAACAACAACAACAAAACCCACTCACACACATACACACTCACACCTGGGCTGCAGACGTATTACATCTTGACTACTTTTTTTGTTTGTTAGAATGTTAGTTTTTGTTTGTTTGTTTTGATATCTGAAGAAGATCTCACAGATACATTTGTCTAAATTTACAAACAGACGGATAGAAGGATGGAACAAATTGAAAATAGATATATTTAAAAATCTGTTTTGTCTCACTTCCTCAGTATAGATAGAAAAATGTCATTATATTAACAAACTCATTCAGATTCGAATAGATCAAAACTAAATGATTCATTCTCAGTTATACACATATTTATAGCTGCTGAAGAGAAAAAAGAAAAAACGAGTAAACAGAGAGAGAGAGAGAGAGAGAGAGAGAAGAGAGATGTTGTATAGCTGTATCTACTAATTTCTCTCTCTCTCTCTCTCTCTCTCTCTCTCACACACACACACACACACACACACACACACACCATAGACCGAGATGGAGGTTTTGGTTAGATATGCAATTTCTTTTCCACACACACACATATACACACACGCGCGCGCGCGCGCGCCACACACACACACACACACACACACACACACACACACACAATAGACCGAGATGGAGGTTTTGGTTAGATATGCAATTTCTTTTCCACACACACACACACACACACACACACACACACACACACATATACACACACACACACCGCGCGCGGTCACACCATAGACTGAGATAGAGGCTTTGTTTAGATATATAATTTCCTTTTCACACACACACACACACACACACACACACACACACACACACACACACACACACACACACACTCGAAACGACCTTGGCCAGAAAAGAGAGCGGTAAGGTATTCTTTGTGCCCTTAACAATGTGTTACTTCTCAGATCACTCCCAGGCACACCGCTTTTTTTTATTCCTCCAACGCTCTCATACCGCTCCTCTATCTCTTAAACCCCCTACTCCCACCCCATCCCACCACTACATTCCTTCTTTAGACTGTACACCTATTTTAGCTATTTCCCACCTCCGTTTCCCTCACACCACCCTCTCTCTCTCTCTCTCTCTCTCACACACACACACACACACACACACACACACGCACGCACGCACGCACACACACACACACACACACACACACACACACACACACACACACACACACACACACACACCTCTCTACTTTTCCGCTTCCTACTCGGTTGGCATTGGGGGTGAGTTTTACGTCCTATCGGCCTGAGGCCCTTAAGGACAAGAGTACTGCAGACATAGGTCTGCATCATTAGTGGCAACTGCTGTCGCTGGAAGTAGTGGGTAGGTTGCTGTGGGGATGTCGTGCTTCTCTCTCTCTCGGAGCTCTTGTTCCTCTTGAACGTTGGTTCAATTCTGGTTGTCGGTCGACTGACGATGGGCGTCGGTGTATGTTGCCTCCTTTCCCCAAACTAAAGGCTATCTTCAGGACCACCGGGCGGCCTTCTTCACGCTCGGGTGGCGATGGTCCTGTGCCGCGTGAGGCCGCCTCAAGGAGGGAGCAGGACGAAAGTCGCTGAAGCGCTGCACGAGTCCCTAATATTCGGCGGGTACTCGCAGACTGCGGCCGAGAGGGAAATTTTTCAGCCCAACCCCATAAGGAGTGCCCCCATGTCTGCCTGACCTCATAAAATGGTTACCCAGGCCACGGTGATCGCAGTCAGGCAGCGCTCCATCGCCGATCGCCCCACATTTCCAGGAGCCGTCCCCCCCCCCTCTCCCCCCCTCCCGGACACACAGGCTAGACCCGCCGTCACCCACATGGCTGGAAGGTTGACTGCGCCGCCTAACACTGACCTCTCACATCAGTGTCCCTCAAAGGAGAGTTGCCACCTCTCCCTCGGCGTCCGCGTCCGCTGCTATGCCACACCCTCAGCGAATTCGACGAACGATCACTCCGTCTCTCACCATTCTCTATATCCCCCCCCCCCCCTCGCGTATCCCTGCGCTCCCCCCCCCTCCCGTCTCACCCACCCTTCCTCCCCACCCCCACCCACCCCCCTCCTCCCGCTCACCGCCGTCTTGCCCTTTGGCATCGCTCGGTCGGTACCATGGTGACCTTTGACAGCAAGCACCTGTGTGTCTGCATGGCCTTGATGTCCCAGGACTGTGTTCCTGTGTAGTCACTAGCTTCGCCGGGGGGAAAAGGGGAGTGTGTGTGTGTGTGTGGGGGGGGGGAGGAAAGGAAGAGTGGATATGGGTGTAGAGGAAGGGGGAGGGGTGGCGGTAGGAAGGGGGAGGAGTGTAAGAGACGGGCGAGAAACGGGGATGGGACTGGGGGTGGGGTTTGAGGGAGTGGTCTGTCAGTCGTTCCCTTGGTATAGGGCAACACGCTCAGATGAAAACACACACTCACACACACACACACACACGCGCGCGCGCGCGCGCGCGGGCCCCCACACACATACAGAGAGAAAGAGACAGACAGACAGACAGACGGACGGACGGACGGACGGACAGACAGACAGAGAGAGCAGGGTATATCACGATCTCTCCCTTTGATCAGTCAAGCGTGGACAGCGGTCAAACGAGCCAGGAGGCAAGGGAGGTGTGTGTGTGTGTCCCAAGTTACAACTCTATCTACATGTCCGTCTATCCGTCTGTCAGTCGTTCCTTTGGAATAGGGCAACACGCTACAGATGCGAACACTCGTGTCTAGTGTCCGTGTGTTGTGTGTGTGTGGGGGGGGGGGGGGGGGGGAAGATAGTCAGTGTGAGTTTGTTTAGGCACACACACATGCGTTATCCCAAGAGCAGGACTAGGAGAATCAGCGCACATGCGTGTGTGTAAGCTTACATATCTAATTGCTTATCTAACCAAAACCTCTCTCTTAGCCTATAGTGTGTGTGTGTGTGTGTGTGTGTGTGTGTGTGTGTGTGTGTGTGTGTGGTGTGTGTGTGTGTGTGTGTGTGTAAAAGAAATTGGTAGATACAGCTGTACAAAACCCCTGTCTGTCTGTCTGTCTGTCTGTCTGTCTCTCTCTCTCTCTCAGAGACAGATGTTAGTACAGTGTTTGATGACGAAATACTTGATATGAATAATGACAGTTACATGAACCGATTAATTACACAAGAAGCATTATTAGTGTGCAGAGAAGAAGAAGAAGAAGAAGAAGAAGAAGAAGATAAGGTAGAAGAAGAAGAGAATAGGACGATAGAAAGAAAGAAAGAAGACGTAAAAGATGAAGACGTAGAAGAGAAGAAGAAGAAGAAGAAGAAGAAGAAGACGACGACGACGAAGAAGAAGAAGAAGAAGAACGACGACGACAACGACGACGAAGAAGAAGAAGAAGAAAAAGAAGAAGAAGACGAAGAAGAAGAACTGAACACAAACGTCAACCCAGCTATGACATTATTGGGTTCTTTATTTCAAAAAAACGTGGTGAGATGGTTTCGGAATACAAAAAGAAATAAACGTCATTGTGCAAGGCAGGTGGTGCACGTGCGCACGCGGAATGCGGCTGCTGTGAACATCGGAGGTCAAAACAAAGAGCAATACATTCATACGCACGCTGCTTTGGTCCGGGCACAGAACCTGGTTGTGAAAAAGGTCACGAGCAATGTTACCGGAAATGCGTCACAAGTGTGGAAGAATTACAGCACACCACGTTTACGAGAGAATTCCGTCCGACACAGCTGCTTTTTTGGTTTTTTTTGCGCCAGACGGAAAGGATGTTTACAGAATTCTGTGAATCAAGTACCCCCCCCCCCCCTCCCCACACACACACACACGTGCGTACGTACGTACATACGTACCTATATATTATATATATATATATATATATATATATATATATATTATATGTATGCATGTATGTATGTATGTATATACACATAATTATAATCACTGTCCATCAATCAAAGATACAGCGATGGAAAAGAAAAAAACGAAGTTTAACAATTCTCTTTTTCTTTTTCTTCAGTATGAAATTAATTCTTATCTTCGATTGAAAAACAATAATAAAATAAACATTTTCCCTAATGACTCAAACGTTCACAGGGAAGATCTTGTATGATTTGGCACAGCTTTTATTTTTTCCTCCTCATGCACCAAAAATAGAAACATCGTCTGATTGGTACGGATAACCGAAGGAATTTCCACACCCTCAATGTACAAGCGACATAGCGGAGCTCACGAAGGCGCTAAATTGCCAGGGCCAATCGGTGAACCTTCCTCTTTATTGTGTCTTCAACCAAAACATCATCCATTTATCAGAACATACCTCCTACCTGAAGCCGACCCTCTGAAGACGTCTAAACTGTTTGCTGGCACCGGGGATTCGGGGGGGGGGGGGGGGGGGGGGGGGGGGGGGGGGGTGAAAAGCCGAATAAGAGAGTAGGTTCTTTCAACTTTGTCTTTAACACTTGTCTCTGCCTTTAACTCCTATCTCTTTATTGAAACAACCGGCCACTACACGACCGGCTAAATTCTGCTAGCAAGCTCCACGTGAATTGTTCATGATCCAGAGATCAATTCACCTGTGGGAAAAAAAAAGAAAAACAAAACAAAAACAGGTTCACCGAAACGAATGCTGGAGTGTATCAAATGCCGTGCATAGTATGTACGCAGGTTACTGAAAGTGACGCATTTTCGATTCCAAGGTGTCGTCATCGTGTTCACAACCAAAAGCCGAAACGCGGGTCTTCTTCGTTGACAACAAGCCTTCTCCTTTTTGGACAGAGCTCATCGACTAATTCCAGGCCTTGTCCACGTTTCATCGTTTTAACTGTACAAAGACATGCTTCAAAAACAACAACAAACAGCGCGCATCGTTCATACGCAACGTTCATACGCGCGCATTCAGAGAAGCGCCTTTGACCGACATTTGGCTGTGGGGAGAGAAGGGATACAATACCCGATTTGTTACAGGCATAGTGACACTCAAATTGGGAGGAAAAAAACAACAACGATGAACACGGACAGATTGACCGATCAAAAACACACAGGCGCATACCTGTGCACGCATGTACTTACAACACACACACACACACACACACACACACACACACACACACACACACACACACACCACACACATGTATACGCAAACCAGCAGAAACATGAATCAGTCCAGCATAAATGC
>CM065742.1:47117639-47130139 GCA_033310375.1 Conus canariensis
GCTAGAGCTTCCATCAAATGATACTATCTATAAATGCTAGAGCTTCCATCAAATGATACTAAGATCTTCCATCAAATGATACTATCTATAAATGCTAGAGCTTCCATCAAATGATAGTATGAATAAATGCTAGAGCTTCCATCAAATGATACTATCTATAAATGCTAGATCTTCCATCAAATGATACTAAGATCTTCCATCAAATGATACTATCTATAAATGCTAGAGCTTCCATCAAATGATACTATCAATAAATGCTAGAGCTTCCATCAAATGATAGTATGAATAAATGCTAGAGCTTCCATCAAATGATACTACCTCTAAATGCTAGAGCTTCCATCAAATGATAGTATGAATAAATGCTAGAGCTTCCATCAAATGATACTATGAATAAATGCTAGAGCTTCCATCAAATGATATATCAATAAATGCTAGAGCTTCCATCAAATGATACTATCAATAAATGCTAGAGCTTCCATCAAATGATACTATCAATAAATGCTAGAGCTTCCATCAAATGATACTATCTATAAATGCTAGAGCTTCCATCAAATGATACTATCAATAAATGCTAGAGCTTCCATCAAATGATACTATCAAATCCTCAGATCACTTCCTGTTTCTTTCTGCGCTTCAACTATTTACACAATAACCATAAACATAACAATAAACATAACAAAGGATACGCAGTTCACATAATCGTCCATCAGAGAGAAATGATTTATACTCATGTCATGTCTATACAAACGCGTAGACTTTTTTTTTAAAGCATGTGAAAACAGATTAAAAATTGATTTAAATAATTAACATTTTCAGTTTGTATATTATTTGAATTGTTGGTATTCGTTATAGTAAGCAGTGTTTTCTTTTTTTTTTTCAAAACAATTAATTGCGTGATAAAATATAGACCGACTTGACTGCAAGAAAAAACAACAACAACGTTACACCATCTTTTTTAAGTATTGTACAATATCGACACAATCAGGAAGATAGCAAGAAAAAGAACAAAGGACACCCTCCAATTTAAAAAAAAAATCACAAACCAACATTTGCACGCGCGTGTGTGTGTACCTGTGTATACAATATATGTGTGTGTGTGTGTGTGTGTGTGTGTGTGATCAAACATATGGACATCATTTTTGTTGTTGTTTGTTTCTTCCATGCTCTTTTTTTCTTACACACGCATTTTGTTTCATTACATCCATTCCCAAAGAAATTACTTCACTCTCTTTTTAAATTCAAACAGTATGAAACAACATGCGAATAATTATGTCTGGAATGTGTATATTCTATGTTAAGCGTAAATTCGGAATCGTGTAGTTATTATGGGGAAAAAAACCCGTACAAAGTTCTGTTTCAACCGTTCAAACGTATCTCGTTCGAATGTCCAAGCTACGGCAAAATAATACGAATAAGGGGGGGCAAAAAAAGCAAGATTTTTAATGAACAGAAAAAGGAATGATGATAACGCTAATAATGTGAGTACTAATAACAGTAACATCAAGGATGAGAAAGTACTTGTTTTTTAATCGCATGTATCAACAGTCATTACTTGTAAGGGGCGATGATGGCTAAGGTTTGGATCCAAAGTTATCCCGCTTGACTTTCTTAAAAAAAAAAATGTATAAGATTGAGCAGACGATTGTTTCGTTATAGTGTCCGCTCTCTTACAAACCAGTAGACACAGGATCTTTTGAACTTTTTCACCACGTAGAAAATAAAGCTCAGTATGAAAAAACGTACACAAGAAGATGGATAGAATTATCCACACCGATTTTATTGTCAAGGGGGGAAGGCGTCACTGCGTGCGGACCAGTCCATCTGCCAGGTCATGAGACCACTGTGCGCAGATTATGAATAAATAAATAAATAAACAAACACATAAACACTTAAACAAGCAAGTAAATCAGTCAATCAATCAATAAACAAATCATAAAAGATTCAATCAAAAAACAAAAACAAACAACAACAAAAAATGGAAACAAGGAAAGACCATCTGTAGTCAAGACTTAGAAAAATGCTTGTTACTGAGTGCTGGGACTTGCATGATGGTAGACTTAAATACTTTACAGCGGAGTCCATGAAAGCCTTGTTCAAACATGTCTTCTGAGAGTCTGAAAGAGATAGATATTTGTAGTCTAACATTTTACGGAAGAAAGACTTAAAACCGATTGTAACGTACTTTAAGAAAATCTGTTTGATTGAAGTGTATGTGAGAGAGCGCGCGGGCCTGTTTGTACGTATGTATGGACGTGTAGTGTGTGTGTGTGTGTGTGTGTGTGTGTGTGTGTGTGTGTGTGTGTGTGTGTGTGTGTGTGTGTTGGGGAAGGATTACAAAGCGGTTTTGGAACCTTCCTGTTTCCCTCTACCGAAAAAAAGCAAACAACAAATTCAAAGTTTCTTAAAAACCCGTTTTCTTGTTAAAAAAAGAAAAGAAAAAAGAAACGTAATACCGCCTAATTTCCAGCAAGACCCCCCCCCCCCCCACCTCCCCCCCTACCCCCCCCCCCCCCCCCCCCCCCACTCCCCTACCCTTAAAAACATTCATTGGACACCGTGCTTCTGTTTCGTAAGCTATCTACAAAGAACCCCCCCCCCCCCCCCATTCCCTTCCCCTTAACCCATTCTGGACCACGCGTCCCGCCTATGTTTAAAAGGGAGTTCTTTCCAGTTCATTCACTCATTCATGTCCCTCACTCCTTCGCGCACCGCACTGTAAACATGTTCACCACCCATTAAAAATGGCGTCACTGGAGCGTCAGAGAAGAGGCCCTGACATCCGCAGCAGCCAGACAAGGTGGCGTAACTCGCGTGAAGAATAGTAAGTGTGTTCAGGCAGGCAAAGAAAACAACATTCTGTTTTCATGCCTTAGAGCTTAGGGTGAAATGGGAACCAGGTCATTCTCTCTCTCTCTCTCTCCTCTCTCATCTCTCTCTCTCTCTCTCTCTCTTCTCTCTCTCTCTAGTTTAGATCGCAATTTATCGTCAAAAACATCAATAACATATTGTCATTTTTCTTCTCCCTTTGTTTAAATCGCAATTTATCGTCAAAAACATCAGTAACATATTGTCATTTTTTTTCTCTCTCTCTTTGCTTAAATCACAATTTATCGTCAAAGACGTTCAATAACGTATTGTCATTTTGTTTAATGTTCACGTCAAACTAAGCGTACATGAACAAGTCATCCTCTACGTACGTATCTATTTGAAAACATAATGCGCGCGCGCACACACAAGCATGCACGCACGCACGCACGCACGCACACACACACACACACACACACACACACACACACACACACACACACACACACACACACACACACTAGCACGCATGTTGATCATAATATAACGTATGTTTGTACACATGTTTCTTTTTTTAAGGTACATTAAAAAAATCTTTTTTTTCGTTTGATGCGGGGGAAAAAGTTCAAGATAATTATGACAATTGTTTAAGGTCAAAATGCATGGAGATTGAGGCGGAGAAAAAAAGAGTTTTAATACAATTTTCAAGCTGCCTACACAGGCCGTTATAAGGGCTATTACTACACTGGTTAAAAAGGTACCTGTTCTGAAAAAAACCCACCCAAGAACAAGAAGTAAGTATTCACTTACTAACCTACTACATAAAGCGTGTTCTGTCTGCCTGTGTGCATCTCTATATCCAGTCTTTGTTGCTCCTCAGGCAAATCCACAGCTGTCGTCTGATCTTTCTCAACGCAGGTACGCTGACTCATTAATAAACTGAGCACACTAGGAGCGAATCCATCTTGTGCCAGACAGTCTATCAGTACCCTTTTCGATGCGACCATACGGTAAAGCTAAGCTGTATCGGGATTCGAAGCCGGTCAAAGTGCCATCGTCTCGTTGGCGTTCATACAGTTTAAAAACGATAACGACGACAACAACAACAACAACAAAAATTCAACCTGCTTACGATCAGCCGGAACAGCTCAGTAGGAACAACGTTAACCTGCAGATACCAACGTCCCTGGTTCAGTTCCGGATTCCGACGCTTTTATCCATTTTGTTTTCCTCACAGGGGATTCAAAGCGGTCTTAAGACATACGGTGGGAGAGGGTGGAGGATACAAGGGGGGAAAAAAGAGGAAGAGTGGAAGGAAGAAGGAGAAATGGGGGAGGGAGGGAGGGGTGTGTGGGACGGAGCGATGGGAGGAGGGTGTAGGGGGGATGAGGAAGACGTGGAAAGAGGGGAGGCGTTGGGAGGAAGGGGGAGGTGGACAGGGACCGGGAGGGAGGCTCTGGATGCATATATGTAACATAATAACACAATAATCTGTCGACATCTTCCAGGTCATTCAGACTGGGCATTCCCTTTACTTTTTAACCCCAATTTTATACACACACACACACACACACACACACACACACACACACACACACACACACACACACACACACACCACACATAAAAACAAGAAGCACACTTACATCAGAAAATAAAAGTGCAAAAGCATTAAAAAGATCTTACGGGCAAATAAACACTAGAAAGTGGACTGTTAGTGAGCACTCTGGACAGTGCATATAGCCTCACTATGAGTAATCTGGACAGTGTATATATATAGCCTCACTATGGGTAATCTGGACAGTGCGTATAGCCTCACTATGGGTAATCTGGACAGTGCGTATAAACTCACTATGGGTAATCTGGACAGTGCGTATAACCTCACTATGGGTAATCTGGACAGTGTATATAGCTTCAATATAGGTAATCTGAACAGTGTATATAGCCTCACTATGGGTAATCTGGACAGTGTATATAGCTTCACTATGGGTAATCTGGACAGTGTATATAGCCTCACTATGGGTAATCTGGACAGTGTATATAGCTTCACTATGGGTAATCTGGACAGTGTATATAGCCTCACTATGGGTAATCTGGACAGTGTATATAGGGGGATGTGTAAAAGACTTTCTAATAAAAAGAAGACAGATGAAAAGGCCACAAAGACGAAGAAAAGAAGAAGAAAAAAATAAAAAGAAGAAACAGCAGACGACAGCAAAGAAACACACACACACACACACACACACACACACACACACACACACACACACACACACACACACACACAAACCCTCAAAGACAGAGGAACTCCCCACCCCCCCACCCCCCACCCCTCCCACCTCAAAAACAAACAAACAAACAAACAACAAAGAAAATTACTATCAAAGAATTTCTAGAAGACTTGGACACAGTTTTAACCGAAGAAGATCTCGGCCTGCCCAGGCAATATGATAGGTGGACTCATATAGACGAAAGTTATGGAATGTTACGGATCAGGAATGCAGAGTAACACTGATGAAAAACCGGTCTTTTTGGGTCTCAAAAAAAAAAAAAAAAAAAAAAAAAAAATCGTGAATCACTTACGAGTTACGCGTACTTAAAATGTAATACAGCCATTGACAAGAACCTAGGACTTTTTCCAACAATGACAACCATTGGATACCTTCATGAAACACACATTCTTTTAGATGTCCTGGAATAAAGTGAAATGAATAAATAATCATTCAGACAGCGTAATGGGGAGGGGGGGGGGGAGCAGGGTGGTGGTGGGGGGGGGGGGGAGACTGCACGAGTGAAGATGATGTATAAGTACTCTTCAGTTAAGATCATGTACAGGGTACTTATTTTGACAACTGGTATATGCATGTATGGTTTTTGGGTGTTCACTCAATTCCCTGACTTCCTTTGTTCTTTCCATTTCTCACGCATGGTGCATGCTATGTGTAACGTATATATATAGACATGAACTTTGTGGAATAGATGTTTATCAGTGTCCAAAATAAATATGAGTAAAATCAAACAATTCTAAGGAGGATGGAGAGAGAGAGAGAGAGAGAGAGAGAGAGAGAGAGAGAGAGAGAGAGAGAGAGCGTGAGAGTGAGAGAGAGACAGACAGACAGAGACAGACAGACAGAGAGAGAGAGAGACAGAGACAGACAAGAGAGAGAGAGAGAGAGAGAGTCAGAGACGGAGTGAAATCTTTCGGGAATGGCTGACCTCTAAAAAGAAATACCCCCCCCCCCCCTCCGTCACCTTCACACTTAATTTCCACTCCCCAACCCTCACCCCCATCCGTTCTCCCACTGATCGCATCTCTTCTCAAACAATCTGTTCAGCCGCACTCAGCAGGCTATAGGAACAGTCAATAAACAGAAACCAAAGCAAATCAATGGATGAGTAAAAAGGGCGTAAACACCCGAATGGTAAAATGGACCAATGGAAATACCCAAAGAGGGACAGAACAACCCGAATAACTCAAATGAATACACAGCATAAACAGACAAAATGCGTTTAGCATGTAAGAATATGTCATTTTGAAAACATTAAAAAAAAAAGTACAGAAACGAACGGTAAAAAAACAATGTGGAATGTTTACCTTGCAGAGTTCAACGGGGGAAAGGAACATATCAAATGAATCAAAGGAAATCGAAGAGTGGGTAAAAACAACAACAACAACAACACAACAACAACAACAACACAAGAAGTGTAACATCATGGAATCCCGTATCCACAGAATTTAAGATAATAATCTGTCAATGCATGGACATGACAATCTGGGGTACTGATGAATTTAGTTCAATGGGGTTTAAAACAGAAAAAAACCCATTCTGTTGTTTCCAAATGTATCATAAATCCCATTGAAGGTGCAGAGCTCCCTTCTGTTGTTTACATTAACAACAAGATGCAAAGCATATAAACTAAGTAAGTAAGTAAGTAGTAGTACAACAAAAAGAAAAAAAAGAGAGAGAAATCAGTCACTACAGCACTTTCTCCCCTTTTGGTGGTAGAAATTTGGTATGTAAGAGAAAAGAAAAGAAAAGAAGCTGCTCTCCCCGGCGGGGAAATAAACCCAGGTCTCCCGCGTGACAGGCGGGGACACTATCCACTACACTACTGAAGACTTAAAGAATTTAGTTATACACTTAAGTTTATAAACCGTTATTGCTTAAACTGTACATCACAAAATTATTGTTTATAGCCGTTAGTAACGGCTATTCTGGTCAAATAAAACATCGGGCATCATCCTAGACCCATAATGAACATATCTACAAATTTTCAGAAAGATCGGTCCAGCAGTTTTGTCTGGAGCGAGTGGAACACATTTTGACTACGAACGGACAGACACACACACGCAGACAGCATTTGTTCGTTCCCATTGTAAAGTACTCCCTGTTCTATGAGAACTGGGAGTACAAAAACCAACCAATGGTGGCTGTAGTCGATTAGCGTCCCGTGTTTCAGGATTAGAGGTCGTTTGAGGCGGTCAGCAAATGAATCAGCTAACCCTACTCTGGACAGTAAGTTATCATTAAGAAAGGATTTATGCGGATTATGTCGATGGTTTAGAATTGTTGATTGCAAAACGGAATGACTGAGGGCGGAGAATGAAGTAAAATTCAGAAAGAGAGGGGGCTGGTTACCGCTAAGGACATAGACAAAGTACCGGAAAACCTGTACTTTGTCTATTCCTTGGCGGTAACTAGCCTCCTCTCTTTCTGAAAATGCAATAGCTGAGCTGAAGGACAGCTAACCTACATTGATTGAATATTCGCGTCAACTACCCAGCAAGTTGTCGATTTGTCCGTTGGATCTTGGTTAACCCCAAACCATCGTTCACAACCGTGAAGGACTCCGAATATAAAAGAAAGCCACTTATTGTTGGTCTTGTTTCATTGTCGATAAATGTTTATAGCCATCTGTCTTTAGTCTGCTTTCTTATTTTTAAGTTAACTTTCTTCTTATTCTATCGCATTTCCATTCAACTCATCGGACTAGACGCACACGTAACCAAGAGAAAATATGAAGTTTCTGATCAGTGCGGCCTAGTTGCAAAGTGAGGCGACTGCAGGCGGAAATCCAAACAAATTTGAAATGTAATTAACAGCGAAACGCCAAGAAAACGTAGACAAACGAATCACAAGACTAAAAGCGAAACGCCAAGAAAACGTAGACAAACGAACTACAAGACAAAAGTGTTTTGTCTTGTGATTCGTTTATCTACGTTTTCTTGGCGTTTCGCTATTAATTACATTTAAAATTTATCAGTGCTGATCATCATCGATCTACGGCAATTTACTCTCTTCGTACATTGGGTCATTCCACGGTGACGAAGAGGTGAATCGTTGCGGATCGAATTTAGACCCGTGATCCGTCTGACATCGTTGGTTCGAATCTCATCGTTTGTAAATACTTGTCGAAGTTTCAACTGTGGTTGACCTCTTCTCAGGGCTGCAGGGTGAGCTGGGGGCTACAATGGAAGGATTGGAACCACACAGTCCAGACCGTAGGTACGTCTCCGCGGGTTTACAATTTGACATCAGCACTGCAGTTGTTTTCTATCTCCCGGGCCTGGTTGACGCCGGGAAACACAGTTTGAAAGCAAGCGAAGCGTACAGCCGTTTCATGGAGTCTTAGACAGTTTAGGGCACACTGGTGCATCATCCTGATCATCGCTGCTGGTCGTCGTTACAAACAATTAATGATGTGGCCCTTTATGTCCTGATCTCAGTCTCCACTAGCTCTCCACGCCAACGCCTATGACGATTGTCTTCGGAGGCTGCAATTTCCTCGTGGGGAGTGTGATGCCTTTGATGGATTAGTTTCAATTGGATGGACGTAGCGGCCTCTCCCCCGGAGAGAGGCGCTCACTCACGCAGGTTCTGAAACGAAGCAGTCATCATCTACGTACAGCAGGTGGCTTTGGAGATGGTGTCCTGTATTTGCTGCATCGAGACAGGCACCAAATGGACCCGGCAGCGGTGCAGGGCCTCCCCTGGTGGGAGATCTCGTGGCGACCTGACACTGATCATTTACGATGGGCCCATCAGGGAGTGCCCATGTATGAGATGGCCGAAAAGATCGCCACAATAATCATACCGCTTGGGGGGCATTGAAAATGTAACAGAAAATAAACTGGGAAAAAAAGGAAAAAGAAATAATAAGGATAATAGTAATGATGATGATGATGATGATAAAAATAATAATGATAATAACAATATTGGTAATCGTAATAATAATAATAATAATCATAATAGTAATAATAACTTCACTTACTTTTCAAAATGTTTGCTAAATTAGATATAAATCCTGCTTATACCAGTATAAATTTACGCTTGTCTGCCATTTAAAAAAAATCAATCTATAGTACCGTATAATTGTGAACCAACTAACATACATAAAAAAATCATCACACCCGTGAGAAAAAAACAACAACAACAAAACACCACATCAAAGCATAGTAAAAATGTGATCAACATAGTTCTGTGACATCCACACACACCAAATAACAATTTTACTGCCTCAAAAATGGCATAACAATATATTTACAAGAGGAAAAAAAAATCTCTGGGCTCCAACCGAAAATCAACAAACTCTCAGCAGCTCTGCTTTCGGCGACGAAACACATCTTAACAATTCTCTCCCGAGAAAACAATTGTCATGTCCTTCGTGAGAAAAAAAAAACAAAACCAAACAAACAGACTTCATTCCAGTCACACACACACTCTCACACAAAAATCACAGTCCCTGGAACTGCTAACAACGTCTTCAAAATCAATCACTATACAATCAAACATCCTTGGAATCGATTCTTCCTGCAACAGTACAAACAACTCTTTATTGCAATGGAAACAGATCTTTCAGGCAGACTTTCCAAATGAAATGTTCTCTTTTGAAAACTGTACAACAACAAAAAACCTTGCTGTCAATCCGTCATTAAAATCGTTATCGGTGTGCATGTTTGAAAAGAAACAATGTATTTAAAAAATTACAGAAAACACCACCAGCCTATAAGCCAAACCTTTCTCATCTTACGGACACATTTGAACAAAAATAACCTGTTTAGAAAATGAAACATATCACTTGGTCAAAATCCATTATATTAATTCTCTATGTGCGTATTTCAACTAAAATGACCTGTTTGAAACATAAACCAAAAGATCACTTGCTTACAATCCCAGTAGTTTTATTATTCTCAATGTTCACATTCCGGCTAAAATAACTTGTTTAGACGATCACGCTCGCTCATAATCCCTTAATGTTAATTTCTAAGTAAAATTTTCACTAAAATCATCTGTTTAGAAAATCATAAAAGGATCTTCTGCTCTTAATGCATTAACTTAATATAATCTATGGCACAACTCAAAGAAACTATTTTGAAAATTAAAAAAATATATATCGCTTGGTCATAACACATCAAATTAATTTTCTTTGGGCACGCTTCCTCTGAAAGAATCTGTTTTCTAGGCAGAAACAGATTACTTGGTCATAACATATATAATTTCATTCTTCATGTCTACATTTCGCAAGAAATAATCTGTTCCGAAATCGAAAAAAAAGATCACTTGGTAATATAATCCCTTAAATATGTTCTATATGTGGCACTTTCCGACTGAAGTAATCCGCTTTGAAGACACAAACAGATCACTTGGCTCATGAGCTGTGAAAATTGCATATGCTCCAGGAAAACAAGTTGCTCTCCATTCAACACTGCCCTCGTGTAAGCAAAACCAAAATGAGCCATTCCCTGCTTTGATACATAAGATTGAGGAATGTCTTCAACTGGAGGTTTTGTTTATCCTTTTCTTTGACAGGAAAGAGCTTGCTATTCGGAGAGAACAAGTTTGTCAATTAGTGAAAACTAAACTGCGATAGGAACTGAATAATTGGAGAGGGCACCCTTTTGCTAGAGATAGAGAGCTTGTGTGTGTGTGTGTGTGTGTGTGTGTGTGTGTGTGTGTGTGTGTGTGTGTGTGTGTGTGCGTGCGTGTGTGTGTGTGTGTGTGTGTGTGTGTGTGTGTGTGTGAGTGTGTGTGTGTGTGTGTGTGTGTGTGTGTGTGTGTGCGCGCGCGTGTGTGTGTGTGTGAGTGCGCGCGCGGGCGCGTATGCGTGTATGTGTTCGTGTGCGTGTGTGTGTGTGGAGGGGGGGGAGGGGTGAGAGAGACAGAGACAAAGAAAAGAGAGAGAGAGAGACAGACATACAGACAGAGACAGAGAGAACATTACGTAACACTCACTGTCTTAGTCTGGTTCCTTTCGTCTAGAATCGCCGCCATCTTCGAAACAAACAAACTAAATGCTGTCTCTGCATGTAAGTGGTCAAGTAGCATACATTTGCTCATCTTGCAACGCTTTTTTTTTTTCTAAGCACATTGTAAGTAGAATCATCCACTGATCAGTGGAAATTCTTAGAACGGCTTACCCCCCCCCCTTCCCCCCCCCCCCCCCCCCCCCCACACACACACACACACACATACAAAGAATCAAACAAAATACAGACAGAGATCAGTTTGCTCGGTGAATGCATCAGTATGTCTTCCTCATTCCAGTTTTTGTAAAGTTGAAAACAAAGTTTCACTTTTGGTGAAACAAATCTTGTAATGTCAAATCTATCTACTTCAGTGAAAAAAAGAAGTCTTTAAAAAAAAAAAAAAGGAATGTGCGACGGTGGGGGTATGGGTGAGGTATGCTGCCCAATCAGTGCAGAGAATTGCAATCACGTGACAGGAAGGACGTGCTGTGCCATCAGGAGGTCAGGGTCAGAGGAAGGTCAGGGTCAGTCCATCCGTCGTTCGTTGCCGGAAGTAAAAGGTGCAAGCTACTGGAGGGGGTGTGGCAGCAGTCCGAGACCCGTTGGCAGGTCGGAGGAGATGAAAGGTCGACGCTCTTTCCTCCTCTTTTCTCCAATCAGATCGTTGTTGCTATGGGAACATGCAAAGTGTGGTGGCCGGCATTTGCTGGAAGCTGCGGTCACGTGGGATGCTGCTGCATAGCTCTCATGAGATCTGTTTAAAGGCAAACCAGAAAGAAACGGGTTGTTGTTATAGAAACCCAGACAGATGCATAAAATACACCGATGTGCTTATCATGACTCCTTGTTATTCATTGTACTATCAAAATGCACTGAGAAGAAGAAGAAGAAGAAGAAGAAGAAGAAGAAGATGATGATGATAATGATGATGATGATGATGATGATGAAGAAGGAGAAGAAGAAGAAGAAGAAGAAGAATATGATGATGATGATGATGATGATGATGATGAAGAAGAAGAAGAGGAAGAAGAAGAAGAAGACGACGACGATGATGATGATGATGATGATGATGATGATGATGATGATGATGATGATGATGATGATGATGATGATGATGATGATCTTGAAGAAGAAGAAGAAGAAGAAGAAGAAGAAAATGAAATACTAGGACGTCAACTGACCAAATCACAAATTCAAAACGAGCCAAAACCCGTTGGTCTTCTTCTTCAGGTAGGACAAAAACAAACAAACAAGCAAACAAAGTAAATAAACAACGAAGAGAAAATTAATGAGTGTTAGGTGAAAACATGCGCCGGCAGCAAAAAGGAGGAACGGGGACAGAGGGGGAATGGGGGTGGGGGTAGGGAGGGGGTGGTGGTGAGCGGCGTGATCAGAATGGAGAGGCGGAAACATTGGAAGAAAATAGATAGTGCTGACGTGTAAATAT
>CM065742.1:47135139-47142639 GCA_033310375.1 Conus canariensis
AACATTCATCATCACCATCACTCATCATCATCATCATCATCAACATCACATCATCATCATCATCATCATCATCACCATCACCATCATCACATCAACATTTATCATCATCATCATCATCACCATCACCATCATCATCATCATCATCAACATCAACATCAACATCATCATCATCATCATCATCACCATCACCATCATCATCATCATCATCAACATCATCATCATCATCATCATCACCATACATATCATCATCATCATAACATCACATCATCATCATCATCATCATCATCAGAAGAAGGAGGAGGAAGAGGAGGAGATGATAATGATGATGAAGATTAACATCTGACAGACAGACTGACAGACATACAGACAGACAGACACAGACACACAGACACACAGACAGACAGACACACAGACACACACACACACACACACACACACACACACACACACACACACACACACACAGATAGATAGATGATAGATAGATAGGTAGATAGAGATAACAAATGAACAAGCGAAAACCAAGTCAATATCTTCCCAATCTGTCGACCTTGTATTCCAATTGATTATATGTATATATATATATATATATATGAATGTACGTGTGTGTATATATTTATGTAGATACATAGATAGACAGATACATAGATATAGATATAGATATATATATATATATATATATATATATATGTGCACGCGCGCATAATGATGATGACGATGCTGGTGAAAGCCTTTGTCTTCCCCTGACAAAGGGGGAGAGGGAGGGAAAAGAAGGAATGCAGGGCGGGGGGGGGGGGGGGTAGGGAGGTGGATCGATCGGGTAGAAGATGGGAATGGAATGGGATGTGAGGAGGGATAGGGAGAGAAGAGGGAATCAGGGTCGAGAGTTGTATGTCCCGTCTTACGCATCAACCACTGAGACGTTAAACGCAGTGAACAAAAGAAGGTAGAAAGAACGAAAGATTGACGAAGACGAAAGGAAAGGAGCAAAGCAAGAAAGGAAGTCAAGAGGAAAAGGAAGAAAGACAGAGGGAAAAACAGAAAGGAGAAAGAAAAAAGAAAGGAAGAAAGGACTTAAAGGGAGGAAGAAAGGGGAAAAGAAAACAGAAGCTAAGATCAAAAAAGAAAATGAAAGATAGACAAAAGAAGAAACCGAAAGAAAGAAAGACTTAAAGACTCAAAGAAAGAAAGAAAGACTTTAAGAAAGAAAGAAGCGCGCGCGCGCGTGTGTGTGTGTGTGTGTGTGTGTGTTGTGTGTGTGTGTGTGTGTGTGTGTGTGTGTGTGTGTGTGTGTGTGTCTTTAAATCATTATTTTCAGTATATATGATCTGAACAATGCACTAAACGAACGTGCATTAGGTTGGTGTTGTTGTTGTTGTTGTTGTTGTTGTTGTTGTTGTTATTGTTGATGATTGATGATGATGATGATGATGATGATGATGATGATGATGATGATGATGATAGATACCCTTCTAAAGATTGGTCATACTCATCACAACGAGTGTTATGACCAATTCACTTTTTTTTTTTTTTTGTACTTAGTGCTTTCCTCATCCCTGGCAGGCCAAACAAACGCCTTGTCTCCACAAGGCGGGCAACAACGCCATAAACCAGGATTGCCACCAGAAGATAAAGATGGAGAGCGGGGAGTCAACTCTTCCCTTTAACCGTCAAGCTAACAGAAGTAGTCTCCCTTATCGAGTCCACACTCGGGGACTGAAACCGGTGTTCCTCTCCACAACGAGGAAACACGCCTGGTTTCATCGTGCAATCTCAGAAGCAGGTCGTCTGAGTCGGCCTTCTCCTTTCAGGTGGAAAACACATCGTCTTTGACCCGTGAAGAAAATACCAGAACACTTCTACGCTTGGCGTCGTCGCTACAGTCCGTCATCACGGAGTTCTCTGGCGTCGTCCTGGTTGACCGGCGTGTTGTAGCCTCCTCGTACTTTCAGAGCCTGCTCGTTGTGTCGGAAAGCTGTCTCCGACCTCGACTCTCATGAAAACGTGCGTCAACTGCTCCTGGTTGTTCTACGTTCCTCCTTACGGCTCGTGCCAGAGTTGGACCAGTTCGGGTTGTTTAACATGGCGTACAATTTTTGGCTCTGGTCTTGAACATCTTAACGATCTGTCGGTTCTGGCAAGGGCAGCGACCAACGCTTCCTGCTACACCTTTCAGCCTACGGTTCCGGATCCAGTAGAGGCAGACCAGCGTCTCTCCCCAGCGAGCTCTGCGCCTTCTACACCCAAGGTAAGGTCATGTTGCTTATAGCCCAGCCGACCGCAAAGGGTCATCTCAGGGCTGTCACACCGGGCGTCTGGTAATGATGAGCAGCTGGCAGCGGAACGTTTGCCGGGAAGGCCTCGGTTGAGTCTCCTATCTTGGCAGAGCTACTAGGAAGCTTGGAGAGCTACTAAGAAGGGGTGAGTCCCAGTGGGGGGTGGGGGTGGGGAGGGTTGGGGGGGGGGGGGCGGGATTAGTGGAACCGAAGGGCGAACCTAACCTCCGGGTTTTGCAAGCAGGGAGAACTGGGCGCACTCTGACCGTCCGTATCCAAGTATGTTGGGTGTATGCCAGCGAACGGGAGGGAGTCTGACAAGCAAGGAGAAGATTTTTTTTTTTTTTTTTGGTGCTAACCAATGTTGTGACGATGCAGAAATTTACACGGTGGCTGGTCCAGAGGCAACTAAACTGTTTCATGACATCACTGAGGTCGTCTGGGAACAGGAGAAGGTGCCAGAAGGCCTTCGAGATGCAATGATCGTAGCGCTGTACAAAAACAACGGCAGCAAAGCTACTATAGAAACTATCGGGGTATCTCCCTACTATCAATCGCAGGACACATATTCGCTCGGGTCATCTTGAACCGGCTCATCGTGCTAACAGAAGACAACTTGCCGGAGGCACAGTGTGGTTTTCGCCCAGGTCGCGGTTCAACGAATATGATTGTCACAGTCAGACAGATACGGGAGAAGTGCATTGAGTAACACCTTGACCTTTCCGTCTTCAGTGATCTGACCAAGGCATTCGACACTGTCGGCAGAGAGGCGCTTTGGCCAGTGTCAGCCCGGTATGGCTGCCCACGCAGGTTTTTCCAGATCATCAGACTCTGGCATGATGGTGTAGTGAGGCAAGCGCTCAGTAACGGAGATCAGACAGCGCCTTTTGAAATTCCAAATGGTGTTAAACAAGGCTGCATTCTGGCAGCAGCCCAGTTCTGCCCTTTCTTTAAATGTATCCTTAGACAAGCGGTGCAACATCTGAACGACACCGTTCATATGCGTTATCGCTATGATGACGCCATCTTCGATCTTCGCACAATGGGAGCAAAAGCAAAAGCACACTCCAGCCTCGTCCAAGGAGCCCTATATGTGGATGTCAGTGCTCTGATGGCCTACACCCGAACGATGTGCTGACAGTGTTCTCCAAGTTCTCCGAGGCCGCCAAGCAGGTCGGTCTCACGATCAGCCTGGGGAAACTTGGGGTGCTTTTCCAACTTGTACCCAGCTCCAGTTCACTACAGCAAAAAAAAAAAAAAAAAAAAAAAAAAAAAAAAAAAAAAAAAAAAAAAAAACCCACCACACACACACACCACAGTATACGACACTGAACTGAGAAACGTCGACAACTTCAGATATTTTGGCAGTGTTCAATCAAATGAGGGCCCTCTGGTCAAGGAAACAGCAGCCAGAATCAGCAAAGCAGGTCAAGTGGTGGGACGACGACTGCACAGCACGGTGCTTAATCACCACAGTGTCACACAGTAAACACCAAACTAAAATTGTATACTGTTGTTTGTTCTCCCAGCTCTTCTAAAAACATGCCAAAGATGGAGGTCTTCAGAGGACACATTCAACTGCTGGAGCATTGCCACCAACGGTCCCTGCATTCCATCCTTCGAAATCTGACAGTAAGATAAGGTGACCAACACTGAAGTTCTGGACCAGGCAAAGCCCGTCTCTATCGAGGCGATGAACCTCAAGTCACCGCTCCGCTGGTCTGGCCATGTCATAAGAATGGAGAACCACCGGCGTCCACAGCAGCTGATGTTCGGAGAGCTACGCCAGGGTTACAGACACACAGACCAACCCACATGAACGCTGCAAAGACAGGCTGAAAGACAGGCTGAAAGACAGCCTGAAAGACAGCCTCCAATAGTGCGGTTTCTGTCTGCCCTGCTTATCTTGGGACAACAGCTAAAGGCAGAACACACTGGCGTGCTCACAGAACACACAGGCGTGCTCACAGAACACACTGGCGTGCTCACAGAACACACTGGCGTGCTCACAGAACACACTGGCGTGCTCACAGAACACACTGGTGTGCTCGCACAAGAACAAAAGCGCCATGGACCTTTACAGAGGCGCCTCACTTCAAAGCCCAGGTAGCCTGTGAGCGCGCGTCGTCACCAAGCAGAGACCTCTACAGCGTCAACAGTAGACTTCCAATGTCCTGTCCGCTCGCGACGCTGCCAATGACGACCTGGACAACAGAGCCACTCCCGTGTGCACTGGTGACTGTACAGAGAGATCTTCCTCCAGTCCGAGGGACTGACATGACATTGGTATTCTTGGCTTCTGCCTTTCCATGTCTACTTGGACGTCTCTACAAGTTGTGTTTGGCGAACTACAACAAGGAAAAACGCTCCCATGGAGGCCAGAAGAAACGTTTCAAAGACAACCTCAAATCTTCCCTGAAGGCCTTCAACATCAGCCACACAACATGGGAGCAGACTGCCCAGGACAGAGACGGGTGGCGATCAGCTGTCCGCAAAGGTGCAGAGACCTGTGAAAGCAACAGAATTGCTGCAGCTGAGCAGCGCAGGAAAACCAGGAAGACCAGTGTCACCAGATCTCTAGCTGCCGCCACCATCCCCTGTCCGTGCTGTGATAGGTCTTTCCGGGCGCAGGTCGGCCTGACCAGCCATCGACGCACTCACCCCCGATCCCAGGATGACTAGATGGTCTTCGTCGTCTCGACGGACAAACAACGAGTTTTGATCTCTTCTTCAGCAACAATACCCATTGCCCGAGTGCAGGAAGTCAGCAAGGAAACCAGGGAGAAGCTGAAACACCAGAACCCTACACCGTCCATGATGTCAGCCTTCTCCATGACTGAACTCAATGCAGCCATTAAAAAACTAAAGCCAAAGAAAGCCCCAGGGAAAGATGGTGTTACCAATGACATGATCAGGAGACTTGGAACCACAGCAAAACAGAAGCTCCTTCTGATCATCAACCAGTCATGGAGCTCAGGGAAATTCCCAGACCGATGGAGAGAAGCAGTCATCATCCCCATCAGAAAGAAACAAAAAGACAAAACCAAGAAATCCAGCTACCGACCAATCAGCCTCCTCAGTTGTCTGGGCAAGGTGATGGAAAGAATTGTGAACACAAGACTGCTGAAACACCTGGAAGAAAATCACCTGCTCAGCAAACACACAGTCAGCATACAGGAAAAACCACAGTACGGAAGACCAGCTTGTGTACCTCGCCCAACAGATCGAAAACGCCTTTCAGGAGAAGAAAAAGGTACTCGCTGTCTTTGTGGACCTGACCAAAGCCTTCGACAAGGTATGGAAGGAAGGACTTCTCCTGAAGCTGCTGAACAAGAAAGTGGAAGGGAATATGTACCGCTGGATACGCAACTTCCTCCAGTACCGCACAGCAAGAGTTCAGCTTGATGGGAAAATTAGCCACCGAATCACTCTACAACAAGGTGTACCACAAGGAGGAGTCATCTCCCCTACACTCTTTCTCATCTTCATTGATGACATCGCTGAGAAGCTCACCAAGCACATCTCCAGAGCTCTCCACGCCGATGATTTTGCTGCCTGGAGTGCTGCAGAACATTTAACCACAGCCAGCTACAGGATGCAGGAAGCACTGGAACACGTCGGAAGATGGGCCTCTGACTGGGGCGTAGAAGTCAATGCCACCAAGACAGTGGCCACAGTCTTCTCGCTGTCGCCACTGCGAGAAACCATCAGCCTGAAAATAAATGGAAGAGAGCTAAAACAAGAAGACAACCCAACATACCTAGGCATCAAGCTGGACAAGCGGCTTACTTGGAATCCGCACCTCAAGAACATTGAAAACGAAGCAGTCAGGAAGCTCGCCATCATGAAGAAGCTGGCCGGTACATCCTGGGGCGCAAACAGCAGCATCCTGCAGAAGGTGTATGTGGGTACCGTCAGACCAACCCTGGAGTATGGCAGTTCTGCATGGGCCACTGCATCCAAGACCAACACCAGTCGCCTGAACAAAGTGCAGAATGCAGGATTGCGACTGATCACTGGTGGGATGAAGACTACCCCAATCCAAGCCATGGAGAAGCTTACTAGTCTACATTCCCTCGAAGACAGACGCGAGGAGAAGGTTTTCATCCACAGTGAAAAGTTACTGCGTATGCCTACCCACCCCATGCACACCGAGATGCAGAACCCCACCAAAAACAAGCTAAAGAGAACAAGTTTCAACCACCTGTCTAAGAGCCTGCATCGCAGCAATGAAGGCCTGCTGCCTGTTTCACCAGCCGAAATGGAGATGCTTCCAAATTTTGAGGAACCAGACAATCACCTGGAAGATGTCGCAATCATCACCGAAGTTCCTGGCATTAAAAGAATGGACCGTCAAGCCCCTCAAGTAATGAAAGCTCTAGCACAGGAGATGATCGCCAACCAATACAACCCAAGTGAGTGGACCCACGTCTTCACAGATGGATCCTCAGAAGGAGCAGTCAAGAATGGAGGAGCAGGGTTCTTCATCAGACACACCAATGGAAGATTGACACACAAGGCCTTCCCTACTGGAAAGATCTCCTCCAACTACAGAGCGGAGGCAATAGCACTGCTCCACGCAGTGAGGATCTTTCTGGAACCGGCCAGCCCATCACAGAAGGTTGTCTTCTTCACAGACTGCCGATCTCTGCTGCAGGGACTTCAGAACACAAGAAATGAACAACATACGCAAGACATCAAGGCTGCCCTCCATGAACTCTCAAAACAGTCTGTCATTACGCTTCAGTGGATTCCGTCTCACTGTGGGATCATGGGCAACGGAAAAGCTGATGCTCTCTCCAAAGCAGGCAGCAAAATGGAGCAGTTCAGCCACCCCGTGACCTACAGGGAGGCCAAGACCATCATCCACAACCAGTTTCAGTCCCAGTGGAAGAGAAGGCTGGGTGCAGAGAGTGGTGCTGACCCGATCCACCAGCTCCAAAGGCACCAGCAGACAATCCTCTTCAGACTGAGGACCGGCCACTGCAGACTGCTGAGCCACCTTAACCGCCTGAAGATCACCTACACTGACCAGTGTCCATGCGGCACTGGACCCCAGACCCTGAACATGTCCTCCTGCGCTGTCCTACTCACGCAGCTCTACGACACAAAACCTGGCCGGGGGGAGCGGAGTTACAGGCGCAGCTTTGGGGAGCCCGTTCTGACCTGGAGAAGACCGCGGGCTTCATCATGGCGGCCGGGTTACAAGTCTGACGCATCCAGC
>CM065742.1:47150139-47157639 GCA_033310375.1 Conus canariensis
GGTAGTTGAGGAGCATAATGGATTAGGGTCTAAAGGGTGGTGTGGGAGTGGGGGTGGGGGGTGGGGAGGTAGGAGATAGAAGTTCCGGACAAGGGATTTAACTCACGCCGCAATTGGCGTCGCTAAACGATGTTTCGCAAGAGATCGTTAGCGGTTTTCTCAGATACTGGTCGTGAGAAAGTTTACCGAATTCGGCAAATGACGTACACACACACACACACACACACACACACACACACACACACACACACACACACACACATGTATATGTATATATATATATATATTGTATGTGTGTGTGTGTGTGTGTGTGTGTGTGTGTGTGTGTACATAATCATAAATATATGACTGTATCTATTCTACATCACTCTATTTAACTCTCTCTCCATTATATATATATATATATATATATATATATATATATATATATATATATATATTATATATATTATATATGAACAATATAAAAAAGTTCTTAAAAAATCTGAAGGTGCTCAACCCCTTGGGGAGCAACATCTGTTAAAAAAATATTTTTAAAATGAAGTGGTAAAATCTACAAGCTTGTTTCTAGCGTTGCTATCTTCAGGATGTCTTTTGGGGCACGCCAACGATCTTTTATGGCGTGTGGGACTTGATTTCAACTCTGTGTGTGCAGGCGGATCTCATTTGCTGCACGTGCGGCCTGTGGTTCTTATTGGGGCCTGTTCAGGTGGAATGTGCTAGCAAAGATTTCCACTTGTGCCTGCAATTGTTTACAATTTCTACTTTTGTGTTCAGAGTTGCTAAGTGTGGTTTGCATAATATTAACCATTTTTCTGTGGAGCATAGATTGCATCTTTTTGAAATATTGTTGTATGGTGTTGCTCTTTTATGATTTTCCATGATATGTTGTAGTCTATTTTTTTATCTTTGAGTCTCCAGATGTATTTGCTCAGCTCTGTTTGATTTTTGTATTTTTCATTTTTGAATGACTGTTTGTGGTTTGCGTATCTGGTTTTGAAAGTGTTTTCAGTAATCCCTACATATGTTTCTTCTTCATTTTCTGATGTTACCATAGCTTGGTATACAATGTTGCTGTGAAGACATTTATTGCTCAGGGGGCACTGTTCTTTTTTAGTGCAGTTGCAAGATGTCCTTTCGGCACCCTTCTCTTTTATGTTGCTTTTCATTTTGTTAGATGAATCAATCATGTTTTTGAGGTTGGGCATACATGAGTATGACAGTTTAATGGTGTTTTTGTTGAATATTTTGGACAGTTTGTGTTCTTTTGGGAATGATGTTGCCAAGATTTTAAAGAATTCTTTTCCTACATTTGTTTTTACTTGTCCATCGTATGGTGGGTTGTACCATATGATCTTTCTTTTCCTATTTTTCTTAATTCTGTTCGTGTTGTTGTCTGGACTGTATTGTAGTTTGTAATTGTAACCACTTTTTTGTAATGCTTCTTGATATTCTGTTGCTGCATCATTGAATGCGTTTTCATTGCATGACAGGTTGGATAGTCTCTTGTTTATACCATTGGGTATTGTTTTTAGTATAGATGGTGGGTGGTTGCTTTTGATGTTTACGTAGACTGGTATGTCATTGGGTTTTTTGTATGGTTTGTACACATGGTCATTGAGGTCTAATGTTATGTCTAGGTAATTCACTACTTTTTTGTTTGCTTCTATTGTGATTTTTAAGTTGTGGTTTTTAAAGATTTTACATAATTCTTTTTTCTTGTTTTCAATGGTTCTTGGATTATTGTTTAATGCAGCGAGGCCGTCATCTCTGTATAAACCGGCCTGTTTTCCAAGTTGTTTTTGGATGTTGGATAGCATGAATAGTCCGACTAGTTCACATGTTTCGGCACCATCATACGATCCCATGGTTACATCAAATGTGGAGTTTTTGCTCGTTTTTTTAATCCAAGTTTCATTTCTGCTATGGAGTAAGGTTTTTTTGGTGTGGAAAATAATCTCCATTTCTGACTCTGTTATATTTGTGTATTTGTTGGCAAATTTCAAAGCTTTGTTGAGTAGTTCTTCATCTATGGATGGATAGAAGTCTACTATGTCAAATGTAATGAACATTGTATTTCTCTGTTTGTTGAGTTTCTTAAACCATTGTATGACTTCATAGCTGTTTTTCCAAAGGTTGGAAAACAGGCCGGTTTATACAGAGATGACGGCCTCGCTGCATTAAACAATAATCCAAGAACCATTGAAAACAAGAAAAAAGAATTATGTAAAATCTTTAAAAACCACAACTTAAAAATCACAATAGAAGCAAACAAAAAAGTAGTGAATTACCTAGACATAACATTAGACCTCAATGACCATGTGTACAAACCATACAAAAAACCCAATGACATACCAGTCTACGTAAACATCAAAAGCAACCACCCACCATCTATACTAAAAACAATACCCAATGGTATAAACAAGAGACTATCCAACCTGTCATGCAATGAAAACGCATTCAATGATGCAGCAACAGAATATCAAGAAGCATTACAAAAAAGTGGTTACAATTACAAACTACAATACAGTCCAGACAACAACACGAACAGAATTAAGAAAAATAGGAAAAGAAAGATCATATGGTACAACCCACCATACGATGGACAAGTAAAACAAATGTAGGAAAAGAATTCTTTAAAATCTTGGCAACATCATTCCCAAAAGAACACAAACTGTCCAAAATATTCAACAAAAACACCATTAAACTGTCATACTCATGTATGCCCAACCTCAAAAACATGATTGATTCATCTAACAAAATGAAAAGCAACATAAAAGAGAAGGGTGCCGAAAGGACATCTTGCAACTGCACTAAAAAAGAACAGTGCCCCCTGAGCAATAAATGTCTTCACAGCAACATTGTATACCAAGCTATGGTAACATCAGAAAATGAAGAAGAAACATATGTAGGGATTACTGAAAACACTTTCAAAACCAGATACGCAAACCACAAACAGTCATTCAAAAATGAAAAATACAAAAATCAAACAGAGCTGAGCAAATACATCTGGAGACTCAAAGATAAAAAAATAGACTACAACATATCATGGAAAATCATAAAAAGAGCAACACCATACAACAATATTTCAAAAAGATGCAATCTATGCTCCACAGAAAAATGGTTAATATTATGCAAACCACACTTAGCAACTCTGAACACAAAAGTAGAAATTGTAAACAATTGCAGGCACAAGTGGAAATCTTTGCTAGCACATTCCACCTGAACAGGCCCCAATAAGAACCACAGGCCGCACGTGCAGCAAATGAGATCCGCCTGCACACACAGAGTTGAAATCAAGTCCCACACGCCATAAAAGATCGTTGGCGTGCCCCAAAAGACATCCTGAAGATAGCAACGCTAGAAACAAGCTTGTAGATTTTACCACTTCATTTTAAAAATATTTTTTTAACAAATATATATATATATATATATATATATATATATATATATATATATACATACATACATATACACACATATATATATATTTATATATATACCTATATATATATATATATATATAGAGAGAGAGAGAGAGAGAGAGAGAGAGAGAGAGAGAGAGAGAGAGAGATCCACACGGAACATTATATTAAATGGCACGCATATGAAGAATCTGTATCTTAGCGAAGATTTGCCATAAAACTATAGCTAGCTAACTATCTGTCATAGAAACGATGATAAAACATTGGCCAAATGCCTCTACTTTCCCGAAAGGAATGGAGCAAGCATCTAAATCCGTCCTGGTTACAACATGTCCTAAAGATACCGACTGGCGCAGGTCTTCCTTAACCTGTGAACTCTTCATGCTTGTGGTATTCAGGATATTAAACTTTGGGCTTCTTTTCATTTTGTGTTCGTTTTTCTTTTCTTCCTTTTTTTGTGTGTGTGTGCATTTTTATCCCTAGGTACTGGCACGCATAACCTGTTTCCGCTTCATCCTTTTTAGACAAATTTCAGTCTACCAGCTTCTGTAAAATTCTTAGTTCGCCCTAGTTTCCGAATGGTATTTTCATTATTCTTATTATCGTTATCATCATTATTATTCTTGTTATTTTGTTGTTGTTATTATTATTTTTATCATTATTATTATTATTATTATTATTATCGTTTTTATTATTCATTATCATTTATCTATTTATTTAGTTATTCATTTATTCATTACTCTTTGGGGGTATCTGAAAAATATTCATTTATTTACTTTTTTTTTTTTTTTTTTTTACTCGCAGGAAGATCTCTGTTTTCGAGTTTCGTTTCTGCTTGCATGACAGTGTTTTTAACCTGGCAGATAACCGGGATGCAGAAACAAGCCTGACAAGATCTTCACAGAACGAAACACCTGTTGGCTGCTGGTCCTGTTCTTTCTGTGGTGGAGCAATAAATCTCACGAGAGCACTCACAAGAAAAGGGTTTCTCGCTATGCCCCTCTACCCCTTTAAACGCAAGTCTGTCCTTTGAAGTTACACGTCTTAGCTGGGACAGATGTGCATGTTTGCTCACTTAAGCCGAGGATTTAGTATCGTGTGTGTGTGTGTGTGTGTGTGTGTGTGTGTGTGTGTGTGTGTGTGTGTGTATCCTGCATCAAGCTATGAAACTTCAAGCTTGTGAAGGGGTATCCAATTCTTATTTGTTTGTTTGTTTGTTGTTGTTTTTTTTAATTAGGATTTATCGATAATATAAGTGAAGAAATAAATAGATAAATGTATTTATAAATCTCTCTCTCTCTCTCTCTTCTCTCTCTCTCTCTCTCTCTCTCTCTCTCAATCATATACTCTCTGTCCAGTGATCAGCCAGAAGATGAAAGCTCTGCAATAAAGTCCTGGGTGGAGGAACAAGTTGAACAAATGAATTGTTTCATTTATTATATATATATATATATATATATATATGTATATATATATATATATATATATATATATATATATATATATAGCTATCTTTGAGGATACTCAGAAGATCTGAAAAAAAACCTTTTTTTAAGGAAAAAAAAAAGAAGAAAAAAACAGAATAAAAATCTTCAACGTTTCGGTCATAGACCGTCTACCAGGACTTGTGACATAAAACGAGACAAATAAATACGTATAGGCCATGACGTATGAAAACATACGTAAACGGATGATTACGTGTTTTCGTCCGATGCTCTGCTCTCACGCGATGTCCATAGCCGACAAGACAAGAATACAGTTTAACTTAAGTTATTGCTGGCGCGACTATCAGCCTCATCTTTACAAGCATTTCCACCTGTAGAAGTATCTTGAAGTCAAAGACATGATATTGTTTTCTGTTCTTTAAAGACGAAGAAGAAGAAGACTTACTGCCACTAGTTTGTACACGTAGTAATTAGGCGTTGTTGGTGGAGGCAACATTTTGATCGTTTCAAGAACCAATGACAGGACCTCACTACTTTTTCTGCACCAATCAGAGGACATTCAAACTGTTGGCCTTTTTTTTCTCTCTCGCATGCGACAGGGCTCCAACATATAAGCTAGCAATCAGACGACAATATCTGATCTTGCTCGCTGCTGGAGTGTGCTATGAAATGCTGCCACTCGCTGAAATTCCTAGCAGACGTCTTGCCTCTATAAAACGCGACCCCAGGCACCGCTGATCATCTTGTCAAGAATGTCACAAAAAACCCCGACTTAGAAGTGAAACCGATATTTCATGGTCATGTCAAAGATGTCTGTGTAAAGAATTGGGACACAGAGATTGCAAAACGAGTCAGGCATGGGCCGTGAGGTGGCTGAGCCGTGGCTTTAAGGACAGGTATGAGCAAAGATGCACAGGGGACAAGATTCCTACCTCACATCGTTTTTCCTTCTATTCGTCTTTGACGGTGAGTTCTGTTGGCTTGCGTAGGTAAACTGGATCATTTTCTGGCGAGAGAGCCGCGTTCAGTGGACTGGTGCGCCCTCTCCGGTAGCCACGTATGCCAGGTTCTTTTTGTCCGCCACACAGCGAGGCCAGCAAACTGCCTGAACGCAGCCAGTACCCGCGAATGCCCCACCGTGTGTGTGTGTGTGTGTGTGTGTGTGTGTGTGTGTGTGTGTTTGGAACTTGACAATTTGACACTAGCGAAGTGTGGTAAACTTCACCAGTCATGGCCTTCACAATCCGTGCACAGATTGTGGCTAATGGCACGCTAAGTGGCCGTGGAAGGCTGTGGCTAACGGCACGCTAAGTGGCCGTGGAAGGCTGTGGCTAACGGCACGCTAAGTGGCCGTGGAAGGCTGTGGCTAACGGCATGCTAGGTGGCCGTGGAAGGCTGTGGCTAATGGCACGCTAAATGGCCGTGGAAGGCTGTGACTACTGGCACGGTAAGTGGCCGTGGAAGGCTGTGGCTAAATGCATGCTAAATGGCCGTGGAAGGCTGTGGCTAATGGCACGTTAAGTGGCCGTGGAAGGCTGTGGCTAATGGGATGCTAAGTGGCCGTGGAAGGCTGTGGCTAATGGCACGCTAAGTGGCCGTGGAAGGCTGTGGCTAATGGCACGCTAAGTGGCCGTGGAAGGCTGTGGCTAATGGCACGCTAAGTGTCCGTGGAAGGCTGTGGCTAATGGCACGCTAAGTGGCCGTGGAAGGCTGTGGCTAATGGCATGCTAAGTGGCCATGGAAGGCTGTGGCTAATGGCATGCTAAGTGGCCGTGGAAGGCTGTGGCTAATGGCATGCTAGGTGACCGTGGAAGGTTCTGGCTAATGGCATGCTAAATGGCCGTGGAAGGCTGTGGCTAATGGCATGCTAAGTGACCGTGGAAGGCTGTGGCTAATGGCACGCTAAGTGACCGTGGAAGGCTGTGGCTAATGGCATGCTAAGTGGCCGTGGAAGGCTGTGGCTAATGGCATGCTAAGTGACCGTGGAAGACTGTGGCTAATGGCACGCTAAGTGGCCGTGGAAGGCTGTGGCTAATGGGATGCTAAGTTGCCGTGGAAGGCTGTGGCTAATGACACGCTAAGTGGCCGTGGAAGGCTGTGGCTAATGGCATGCTAAGTGGCCGTGGAAGGCAATGGCTAACGGCACGCTAAGTGGCCGTGGAAGGCTGTGGCTAATGGCACGCTAAATGGCCGTGGAAGGCTGTGGCTAACGGCATGCTAAGTGGCCGTGGATGGCTGTGGCTAATGGCACGCTAAGGCTGTGGAAGGCTGTGGCTAACGGCACGCTAAGTGGCCGTGGAAGGCTGTGGCTAATGGCACGCTAAGTGGCCGTGGAAGGCTGTGGCTAATGGCATGCTAAGTGGCCGTGGAAGGCTGTGGCTAATGGCATGCTAAGTGGCCATGGAAGGCTGTGGCTAATGGCACGCTAAGTGGCCGTGGAAGACTGTGGCTAATGGCATGCTAAGTGGCCGCGGAAGGCTGTGGCTAATGGCATGCTAAGTGGCCGTGGAAGACTGTGGCTAATGGCATGCTAAGTGGCCCGTGGAAGGCTGTGGCTAATGGCACGCTAAGTGGCCGTGGAAGGCTGTGGCTAATGGCACGCTAAGTGGCCGTGGAAGGCTGTGAATAAT
>CM065742.1:47187639-47195139 GCA_033310375.1 Conus canariensis
AAACAAACAAACAAACAAAAAAAAAGGAAAAACAAAATAAAACAAAACAAACAAACAAAAAACAAAAGCGCTAAACGACATACCGTTCTTTTCAGATTCTGTTTATCTACCTTTTCTTTTCTTCTTTTGTTGTTGTTGTTGTTGTTGTTGTTATTGTTGTTGTACCGTGGCTAAAGACTCCCAGGATCGTCCGAACAGCGATTACTTAAACACTGTGGTACAAATGCATCAGCTGGGGATGAGAACATTACGTGTGTGACCGTTTTTTGTTTTTTTTTTTAACCGTGCCACGTGGGCAGCCACACTCGGACTTCGAGGGATTTTACAGACTGATAATGTTATGCTAGGCGCGTGTGCGCACATGCGTGCGTGCACGCGTACGTGTGTGGTTGTGTGTGTGTGTGTGTGTGTAAGTGCGTACGCGCGCGTGCGTGCGTGTGCGTGTGTGTGTGTGCGTGCGTGCGTGCGTGCGTGTGTGTGTGTGTTGTGTGTGTTCACGCGTGCATGCGTGCGTTTGTGTGTGTGTGTGTGTGTGTGTGTGTGTGTGTGTGTGTGTGTGTGTGTGTGTGTGTGTGTGTGTTAGGGCTCACAGTTCCTTCTTTGGGTATGCGGAACAGAAAGGAAACGCAGGGTCGGGAAATGTGGGAAGGTGGGGGAGGGGGAGGGGGGGGATGGAGGTCTGGGTGGGGGGTGGGGGATGGAGCTGGAGGGGGGGAGACCAGAATGGGAAAATAATCCCAGCGCAGGGAAGGTATGCGAAGTACTCTGTCGCCGCCCAATTACAACTTCCCAAAACTTGCTCACAGTAAACATGTATATGATTATTTTCCTGCTCCTATTTGCCTACAATGATGCAGTAATTGGATTCCCTCAGAAGCGAATCGTCATGCACACTCTGAAACCTATTACTCTCTCTTTTATTTCATTGGTGACAAGAGTCCTATTTGTATATTTGTCCTTAATTAACAACCGCTTCAGTCAACGCACACACATATAAAATCCTCAAACTGGGCAGGACGGGAATAAACGGATTCTTCCTGTTTGATATTCGCCCTTCTCTCCCCCCCCCCCCTTCCCCTTACACCCCCACTCCTTCCCATTTCCACTGATCATCATCACCAAATGTAAACACAGAAACACATTCGGTTCCTTCTTGCTTATGGCGCCATCTGAGAGGCAGTCTGGAAAGCAATCGTTGAGGACTGGGTGGGGTTGATGGGGTAGAGGGGGGAAGGGGGGGGAGGGTGTATGTGTGTTACTTCCAGAAAAGGACATCAAAGTAATAGACTCCGCACAGGCATGCTGGGAGTGTTTCTGGCATGTCAGTCTCATCAACCATCCCTGAGTGAGAGACACTGACACTGACATCTTTTGACACTGGCTAATAGCCTTTTTGTCAAGGGGATACAATGTCTTTTTTTTGCCATGCATAAAAGAAAAGAAAACAAAAGACAAACTGCAAATTAGGTGTCTACACAACTAAGCAAAATTAAAAATGATTTCCATTTTCATCACTCATTTGTTTCTTGTGTATGTTCTAGTACAAAATCAATCTCACACAACAACCATTCCCTTCACATACGCACACTGATCCATCCTATCTTCCATCGACTTGCACGCACGCATTTTTATCCTTATCCTCCCTTCTCCCCATTCACACATATTCTCTGTACAAATAATTTATCTGGCTTAAATATTACAAAACCATTCACTTGAACCATCAAGCTTCAAGGTCAAATAAGTATTCTAAACATTAAAAATGAAATATGATTGATATCCCGTCCAAGTTTTGAACATTTATTCATTCACAATTTTCTTCCGCGTGTCTACAGCTTCTGTTACATATTTTGCCAGCATCTTTAACAATGTTTCATCACTTGTTTGCAAAATATTGTTAAGGTTTCGACTCTTGACTGTGTTATGATCAAAGAGTCTTGGTTTTTTGGTGTTTTTTTTCTAATGTTGACATAAGCAGTACAAGTGAACAAAAAATGTAACTCATCTTCTCTAATTGCAATGTCATTACACAATGGACATGAATCATCAACAGCATCATTATTTAGATACCATCTTTTATTAGCATTTAACCCCAGTGTTCTACTTCTAAATCTTGCAAGAATTCCTCTTTGCCACCGATTAGATACTAGATGTAAATACTTTTCTGCCTCCAAGTTACTTTTGAAGGACAGGAACTAAGAATATTTACCATGTTCTTCTAGTTGGCTGTGCCAGTTTTGTTTATACGAGGAAATTAATCTATCTTTGAATTCAGACATAAAAATGGTTTCGTTTCCGACTCCCTGGCTCAACAACACTATTCCAAACCCATTCTCTGTTAGCACTTTCTTTATTTTCAGAGGCCCAGTTAACATTTCCTAATTCACATTGTTGCAGCATCATGTCGTAGGCTTGCCTGCTCAGTCTAGCTTCTGGTAATCGTATTACTTTACACCAGTATCTAACACACTTTACAATACATCTTATGTACAAAGGGTACCTTCTTGTTTCACCGTAAGCTATTTTATTGGATGAATGAATCGGAATATTCAGAAACCGTTTGATGCATAAGTGTGCACTCTTTATATTTTTAGATTATTTTCAAGTCCCCATATTTCAGCACCATATGTAAGAATCGGTTCAATCTGGGTATCAAACAGCTTCCAAAATATGTGTGGGTCAGTAGTATTTAATTTCCTTAATGTTCTCAAATTTTCTATCACTCCTTTGTTGCCTTTTTTTACTTGTTTCACACCAACCTAAATTCCAACTTAATTTTGTTGTAAAAAACATACCTAAGTATTTGTACGAATTGGTTACTTTAACCTCAGAATTACCATACCACCAAGCTTCATTCCTAGCTAAATATCCACCTTTACGAAACACAATAATGTTGGTTTTATCAAGGTTTACTGTCTACTGTAGTTTATCAGCATCCTGTTTCAAAACATTCAATTGGTTTTGCAATCCTATTGCTGTACTAGACAACAGAATTACATCATCGGCAAATAGTATCATAAAAATCTCCACAGCACCTGGGATAATCTGAATACCATGTTTACCATTTCTTGAGAGTTCTATAGCAAGCTCATTGATAAAAAATGAAAACAACTGTGGGCTTAAAAGACAGCCTTGCTTGACTCCACGTGGGCAATTGAAAAAAATCAGAATAAACACATTTCTCACGCACACATGCCAAGACAGAGTCGTACATTCCACGTAATGCATTTATAACTTTCCGTTGACTCCGTTTTTCTAAGAACATTCCATAAAATATTTCTATTTACAAAATCAAACGCTTTTCTGAAATCAACAAAAACGACATACAGTTTTGTTTTTTGTATGCATGTATTTTTGTACAAGAGCGAACAACGTAAATATATGATCAGTTGTGCTGTACTAGTGTGTGTAAACTTTGCTGACAACACTTGTCAGTGCTACACCTCCGTAGTTATCAGGAGTGTTTACATCTCCCTTTTTGTGGATAGGAACGATGATCGATTCAGCCCATTCAACCGGAAAAGACCCGCTCCGAAACAAGTTACTGAATATTAATACCAGAACATCAATTACTAAATAATTAGAACTTTTCAGCATTTCCCCTACAATTTTATCTGGCCTTGCACTCTTCCCACCTTTCAAATGTTTTATGCCGTCAATCACTTCTTGTCTAGTAATCGGTTCGTTGAATAAAGGTTAGTCTGTTTCTGTCATTTCTCTTTCTAATTCTTGTGTTTCTACTCCACTGCCTTCCACTGTGTTACAAGAATGGTTAAAGACATTAAAGAAATGATCATACCATTGCTGAGATGTGATATCATTGTTTATCGTTGTCTTTCTGTTCACTGTCTTACCGCTGACCAGAAACGCTTTGGGTCATTGGATGACTCTTTTAATCTTTGTAATCTAATCTCATCAAATTCTTTCTTTTTCTTTTTTCCTCAAATGAATGTATTCCCCCTTCCCCTCTCATCCCCACTCCTACCCATTTCCACTGATCATCATCACCAAATGTAAACACAGAAACACATTCGGTTCCTTCTTGCTTATGGCGCCATCTGAGAAGCAGACTGGGAAGCAATTGTTGAGGACTGGTGGGGGATGGTGGGTGGGGTTGTTTGTGGTTGTGTGGGTGTGTGTGTGGTGTGTTGTGTGTGTGTGTGTGTGTTACGTCCAGAAAAGGACATCAAAGTAATAGACTCCGCACAGGCATACTGGGAGTGTTTCTGGCATGTCAGTCTCATCAACCATCCCTGAGTGAGAGAGGCGAGAGAGAGAGAGAGAGAGAGAGAGAGAGAGAGAGAGAGGAGAGGGGAGAGAGAGAGAGACTAAGAGAGAGAGAGAGTGGGTGTGTACACGTGTCCTGTAACTCATAAACACAATCTCTTTCTGACCCCCCAACCCCCACCCCCCACGTCCCCTTCCTCTCCCTCTCCCTTTACCTGCCACACAAATGTGTGCAGGCCAAAGCATAAACTACCAATACAACAACAGCAACAAGGAAAGTCGCAGCACGAGGTATGACCTGCAGGGAAAAAATAACCCCCCCCCCCCCCCCCAGCCCTGATGACGCTTGATAGGTGTGAGGAAATAGGAGATGCTATTTTGGCTGCCTGCAGTGCCAGATCATTGATCCCCACTATGCCCCTGGGGAAGTGATGCCAGACACCGCAGCACGGCTACACAGGCAATCTTCTGCCCGGCAAGTGAGAGAGACGAGGGAGGAGAGAGAGAGAGAGAGAGAGAGAGAGAGAGAGAGAGAGACAGACAGACAGAAGAAGACAGAGAAGACAGAGACAGACGAGAAAGAGACAGACAGACAGGCAGAGACAGACAGAGAGAGAGAGAAGAAGAGAGAGAGACAGAGAGAGAGAGAGAGAGAGAGAGAGACAGAGACAGAGACAGAGAGAATGAGAAAAAAGAGAGAGAGAGAGAGAGTAGGGTGGGAGACGGAGAGAATACATAAAGAGAGAAATAATGAGAGAGAGAGAGAGAGAGAGAAGAGAGAGACGAGAGAGAGAGAGAGAGAGAGAAGAGAGAGAGTATGATTATTTGAACCTTCCAAATTCAAAGAGGAATGATAATTGCCTTAAGAAAAGTATTTTTTTAAGCAACGCAAAGCTTCAGGCCAGATGGCATCAATGGTGAGTTCAGAAGTATGCATGTCAAACGATGTATTTCTGAATGTCTTTGTATGTAACCTTTTTCCATTCTTCAATCAGGAATGTATCCTGAATGTTGGACTGTTTTACCATTGTACAAAAAGGCGACGTGAAAGAGAGAGAGAGAGAGAGAGAGAGAGAGAGAGAGAGGAGAGAGAGAGGAGAGAGAGACAGACAGACAGACAGACAGACAGACAGAGTGAGAGAGAGAGAGAGTGAGAGAGACAGAGACAGAGACAGGGGGGGGAGAGAGAGAGGGAGGGAGGAGAGAGAGAGAGAGAGAGAGAGAGAGAGAGAGAGAGAGAGAGAGTTCCAAATGTGCGTGTGCATGCGTGCGTGAACGCGTGCCTGCGTGAGCGCCCGCGTGCGCGCTTGCTTGCTTGTGTGCGTATGTGTGGATACGTGCGAGCGTGCATGTGTGCATGTGCATGCGCGCGCGCGTGCGCGCTCCTCTGTGTGTGTGTGTGTGTGTGTGTGTGTGTGTGTGTGTGTGTGTGTGTGTGTGTGTGTGTGTGTGTGTGTGTGCTGTGTGTCTGTGTGATATTCTGTAACAGGCATACATATCCCCGTTTGGGTGATTCTGTTCATCCATGTTGTACCAGTGCCCAAAGCCTTAAGTCTCCCCCCTCTCCACTCTCCCACCCAGGAACATCATCATGTTGTACACGGTCGATGGCAATCACTCGTCATCGTTACGCAACATTCTCTAAATGACTTCACATACACAACATTCTCTAAATGACTTCACATACACAGCATTCTCTAAATGACTTCACATACACAACATTCTCTAAATGACTTCACATGCACAACATTCTCTAAATGACTTCACATACACAACATTCTCTAAATGACTTCACATACACAGCATTCTCTAAATGACTTCACATACACAGCATTCTCTAAATGACTTCACATACCAACATTCTCTAAATGACTTCACATACACGACATTCTTAAATGACTTCACATACACGACATTCTCTAAATGACTTCACATACACAACATTCTCTAAATGACTTCACATACACAGCATTCTCTAAATGACTTCACATACACAACATTCTCTAAATGACTTCACATACACAACATTCTCTAAATGACTTCACATACACAACATTCTCTAATGACTTCACATAACATTTCTATGACTTCAATAGACAACATTCTCTAATGACTTCACATACACATTTTCTAAATGATTTCACATACACAACATTCCCTAAATGACTTCACATACACGACATTCTCTAATGACTTCACATACACAACATTCTCTAAATGACTTCACATACACGACATTCTCTAAATGACTTCACATACACAGCATTCTTTATATGACTTCACATACACAACATTCTCTAAATGACTTCACATACACGACATTCTCTAAATGACTTCACATACACAGCATTCTCTAAATGACTTCTCATACACAACATTCTCTAAATGACTTCACATACACGAGATGGTGATCCCCTTGGTCTCGAGGCTACAGTATTTACCGGCGGAGACCACATCAACAGGAGAGAGAGAGAGAGAGAGAGAGAGAAGAGAGAGAGAGAGAGAGAGAGAGAAACTCAGAAAAACCTGTTTACTGTACATCGGCCTTGGGCCACAATACAGGGGACGGGCACGAGGGCTGGGGAATAGTCGGCACTGAGCACAATGCATGTGCAGGACATGCAAAACATAAACAAGTCATGGACTTATCAAATATGGAGAAGATGAAAACAATTACCACCATTAACAAAACCTTGCACTGTTTGATAATTACCAATTTCATAAACATTGAAGTTTGAAATGCAGCACAGGTAAAGTGATTATATAATTACCCTATCATTTTCTGCCTTCTATTACCTGCATGAAAAACATACCTAGAAAGATTGTGTCTTAGATCACTGTTTTCTGATTCAAGAAGCTTATGCATTGGAGTGTTAACATGACCACTTAAAAACTTCTCTCTTAAGTCATCATACATAATGCACTCCTTCAAAAAATGGGCCTCATTTTCAGTTTTTGATTTACAAAAAGGACACATTTTATCTTGAACTCGATCACTATATCTATAAAGATTGTTGTTGAGTGGTAGAACATTAAACCTTATTTGAGCAATAGCAACACGAAAACAATACACATCCATATGACATATGTACTTATCTTTTTCAAAAATGACTTTGAAAGTTCGATAACTCTCATATCTGTCTCTATCTCGAATAGCGCCATACCATGAGAGGAGAGAGAGAGAGAGAGAGAGAGAGAGAGAGAGAGAGAGAGAGAGAGAGAGAGAGAGAAGAGAGACAGATAGAGAGAGTAAAGAGAGAGAGAGATAGAGAGAGA
>CM065742.1:47202639-47207639 GCA_033310375.1 Conus canariensis
TATTGAATTGTACTTCATGTTCCCGTGTCTTTTGATGGATTATTTGATTGTACTTCACGTTTCTGTGTCTTTTGATAGATTATTGAATTGTACTTCATGTTCCTGTGTCTGTTAATAGATTATTGAATTGTACTTCATGTTCCTGTGTCTTTTAATAGATTATTGAATTGTACTTCGTGTTCCTGTTTTTCTTTTTTTTAATACATTATTTAATTGTACTTCATATTCCTGTGTCTTTTAATAGATTATTTGGTTGTACTTCATGTTCCTGTGTCTTTTAATGATTATTGAATTGTACTTCATGTTCCCGTGTCTTTTAATAGATTATTGAATTGTACTTCATGTTCCTGTGTCTTTTAATAGATTATTGAATTGTACTTCATGTTCCCGTGTCTTTTGATAGATTATTGAATTGTACTTCATGTTCCTGTGTCTTTTGATAGATTATTGAATTGTACTTTATGTTCCTGTGTCTTTTAATAGATTATTGAATTGTACTTCATGTTCCTGTGTCTTTTAATAGATTATTGAATTGTACTTCATGTTCCCGTGTCTTTTGATGGATTATTTGATTGTACCTCACGTTTCTGTGTCTTTTGATAGATTATTGAATTGTACTTCATGTTCCTGTGTCTTTTAATAGATTATTGAATTGTACTTCATGTTCCTGTGTCTTTTAATAGATTATTGAATTGTACTTCGTGTTCCTGTTTTTCTTTTTTTTAATACATTATTTAATTGTACTTCATATTCCTGTGCCTTTTAATAGATGCTTTGATTGTACTTCATGTTCCTGTGTCTTTTAATCGATTATTTGATTGTACTTCATGTTCCTGTATCCTTCATTTCTGCATATGTATCAGAACACCCACACCCTTCCACCCTCCACCCCACCCCACCCTCGCCAACCACCGCTTCCCCGGCATCCCCAACAAAAGAAAGGTCTGTACTTGTGCTGAATACATTTTTCTGTCGTTTTTTTTTGTTGTTGTTGTTTTTTGTTGTTGTTGTTGTTTTTTTGCTACGACTTTTTGCGAAAGAGTACTTTATTTGTATTTTGTTGCAACTGGTTTTCACTTGTTTGGCATGCGAGCGTGCATACGTGTGCGTGCGTGGTCGTGTGTGTGTGTGTGTGTGTGTGGTGTGCGATGTGTGGTGCGTGTGTGTGTGTGTGTGTGTGTGTGTGTGTGTGTGTGTGTGTGTGTGTGTGTGTGTGTGTATGTATGTATGTGTGTGTGTGTTGTGTGTGTGTGTGTGTGTGTGTGTGTGTGTGTGTGTGTGAGAGAGAGAGAGAGGAGAGAGGAGAGAGAGGGGAGGTCAGAGGTGCTCCTCTGTAGAACTGCTATCAATCGTCGATCATTAAACGCACCAAGAATATCCGACCTGAAGAGGAGGGATGGGCCCCGCCAGATGTGACGTGCGCAAGACACAGCGCATGGTAGAGGACAATGCAGATCGGTCACTGCTCGGGGCGGGGCTACAAAGTGTACGTGGCAAGAACGTTATCTCACTCGCCACCTGGAATGTAAGAACATTCAAGCAAGTTAGAAAAAATGGAACGTACTGATGCATGAGTTAGGCTAGACCAATCAATACTCCTGGCATAATGCTCTCGGCCTCTGCCTAGATGGAAGAACAACGGAGAAGTACAGACAGAAGAAGGGCATCATATGCTGTAGTATAATGGAGACAAAAAACAAACAACTATTGACAAAGAGTGGGGTCTAAGTCAACCAGAACGTGAGGAACGCTTTACTGGGAAGCTGCCCTGTTTCCAGCTGGATCAAGACCACCAGACCGCCAGCGAAGCCATGTCACATCACGACAATACTGACATGCCCCCACCTCAGACTATTGAACATCACGGCAACACCGACATGCCCCCACAACAGACTATTGAACATCACGGCCCCAACATCAGACTATTGAACATCACGGCAATACGGACATGCCCCAACATCAGACTATTGAACATCACGGCAATACCGACATGCCCTCACCTCAGACTATTGAACATCACGGCAATACGGACATGCCCCAACATCAGACTATTGAACATCACGGCAATACCGACATGCCCCCACATCAGACTATTGAACATCACGGCAATACCGACATGCCCCAACATCAGACTATTGAACATCACGGCAATACCGACATGCCCCCACATCAGACTATTGAACATCACGGCAAAACCGACATGTCCCCACATCAGACTATTGAACATCACGGCAATACCGACATGCCCCCACATCAGACTATTGAACATCACGGCAATACCGACATGCCCCACCACAGACTATTGAACATCCACGGCAATACCGACATGCCCTCACCTCAGACTATTGAACATCACGGCAATACCGACATGCCCCCACCTCAGACTATTGAACATCACGGCAATACCGACATGCCCTCACCTCAGACTATTGAACATCACGGCAATACCGACATGCCCCCACCTCAGACTATTGAACATCACGGCAATACTGACATGCCCCAACATCAGACTATTGAACATCACGGCAATACCGACATGCCCTCACATCAGACTATTGAACATCACGGCAATACCGACATGTCCTCACATCAGACTATTGAACATCACGGCAATACCGACATGCCCTCACCTCAGACTATTGAACATCACGGCAATACCGACATGCCCCAACATCAGACTATTGAACATCACGGCAATACTGACATGCCCCAACATCAGACTATTGAACATCACGGCAATACCGACATGCCCCAACATCAGACTATTGAACATCACGGCAATACCGACATGCCCCAACATCAGACTATTGAACATCACGGCAATACTGACATGCCCCCACCTCAGACTATTGAACATCACGGCAATACTGACATGCCCCAACATCAGACTATTGAACATCACGGCAATACCGACATGCCCCAACATCAGACTATTGAACATCACGGCAATACTGACATGCCCCACCTCAGACTATTGAACATCACGGCAATACTGACATGCCCCAACATCAGACTATTGAACATCACGGCAATACCGACATGCCCCAACATCAGACTATTGAACATCACGGCAATACCGACATGCCCCCACCACAGACTACGGTGATGACTAAGGTAAATCTTTTTGTCTTTTTCTTTTTTTCTTTTTCATTTTACATTCTTTTCTATTTCTCCATAATAAGCATACAGTTTTTCAATTTGAATTTCAAACCAAAGTTATGACGATTTTTTTTTCTTTTGTACATGCAAATACAAGGGGTCAAAATCGGAATCCAACACCTCTCCAAAGCAGTCATACATATACAGAGAGAGAGAGAGAGAGAGAGAGACAGAGAGAGAGAGAGAGAGAGAAAGAGAGAATGTGTGTGTGTGTGTGTGTGTGTGGTGTGTGTGTGTGTGTGTGTGTGTGTGTGTGCGCGCGCGCACGCGCGCGCGCGCGCGCGCTGAACAATTGTATTTGCGGGGGAAAACAAGTCCAGGCTAAAATTCCTCCGTCATTATATTAATGATCTGGCAAAGATGAACAAAAAATTAAAAGGAGGGGGAAGGGGGGGGGGGGTGGGGGTGGCGGGGGTGGGGGATGTAGGAAGAAAGAAAATGAGACTGAAACACCAGGGAACAATTGGTTAAATATCCAATCCTCCACTAGCAGCATAGGAGGACCATTGTATATTATCCCGAGGACAGAACCATTCATATCATAGGACCTGCTCCCAGGTCTTTCGTAAACTGAATGGGACTCGTCAGGGAAGCACGGTGGATTTTGTCTGTGCTCCCTTAGCATCAAATGGACATATACTACAGTGTATAAAGCCTGCGGTATTCTCACCACCTAGGGTTATAGAAAATAACACACACACACACACACACACACACACACACACACACACACACACACACACACACACACAAAAGTCTATATATGAATAAATATAAGTACACACACATGTCTACATATGAATAAATATAAGTAAACACACACACACACACACACACACACACTCACGCACGCACGTACGCACACACACACACACACACACACACACACACACACACACACACACACACACACACACATTTCCTGTCACCCCCATCTGTTGACAGCTAAAAAAACAAACAAACAAACAAACAAAAAACGGAAAACAATATATATATATATATTTGTATTTTGGTTTTTGTTGTCGTAAGGTGGGGGGGGGGGGGGGGGGAGGAAGGAGGGGACAGGAAATGAGACTTCTCGTATGATGACACTGTCTTAATACTGATGTAGAGGGGACACAAAGGCAGGGTGTGGTGAGGGGGGGGGGGGGAGGAAGGAGGGGGACAGGAAATGCAGACTTCCTCGTCATGATGACACTGTCTTAATACTGATGTAGAGGGGACACAAAGGCAGGGTGTGGTGAGGGGGGGGGGGGAGGAAGGAGGGGGACAGGAAATGCAGACTTCCTCGTCATGATGACACTGTCTTAATACTGATGTAGAGGGGACACAAAGGCAGGGTGTGGTGAGGGGGGGGGGGGGGGGGGAGGAGAGGAGGGGGACAGGAAATGCAGACTTCCTCGTCATGATGACACTGTCTTAATACTGATGTAGAGGGGACACAAAGGTAGGGTGTGGTGAGGGGGGGGGGGGTGTGGGGGGGGGGGAGGAAGGAGGGGGACAGGAAATGCAGACTTCCTCGTCATGATGACACTGTCTTAATACTGATGTAGAGGGGACACAAAGGCAGGGTGTGGTGAGGGGGTGTGGGTGTGGGGGGGGGGGGGTGTGGAAAGTAAGGGGCAGGAAACCGAGGAGTGCCAGTAGGAAACTCCTCACTGAGAGCACAAGGGGGGTGTGGGTGGGGGGGGGGGGGGGAGGGGGCGGTCGAATTGTTTCATTAGTGCTGAATCGTTTATGGGTGGGTGAAACTCACCAAGAGAAGGTGTGGAATGTGTGGTATGTGTGTGTGTTGTGTTGTGTTGTGTGTGTGTGTGTGTGTGTGTGTGTGTGTGTGTGTG
>CM065742.1:47222639-47225139 GCA_033310375.1 Conus canariensis
GAGAGAGAGAGAGAGAGTGTGTGTGCTTTCTCCTATCATCCATTGCTTTCCCTTGCCTTTTTAGTTCACTTCTTAAGTCGTTATTCTCAACTCCAGCCTATTCACGGAGAAAACAATAGCCTACACCCTACATCTTATGACGACGGCGTATCACGTGCCAGACTTTAACCCCACTCCCCACCCCCACCCCCATCCCGCCCCTCACACACACACACACTACCCCAAATCACACACACACACACACACACACACACACACACACACACACACACACACACACACACACTACCCCAAATCACACACACACACACACACACACACACACACACACACCACACACACACACACACACACACACACAAATACGTAAGACTCGTGTTGTGAGGTATCGCCTTTCAGTTATCACACGTGGAGGAGGAGGTCCGAACAGAACTGAGATTTGGGCTTTGGTCTTCTGCAATTGTGACATGAACTGGTTCGCTTTTCTAATATCATTCTTTCTTTTTTTTTTCATTTTATCCTAATTTTTTTTTTCTTTTCAAATCATCAACTCCTTTTTGAACTTGTTTTGGTAACTTTTTTTTTGTTGTTTTTTGTTTTTAACCAAACTACATAACACCAATGCCCCTTTTCTCTCAGTACTGAAATTCCTCAACGTATGGCGACCTGTTCCTTCCGCTGCTTTCTCATCTTTTAGTAATGTTTCCGCTTTTTTTTTTTTTTTTTTTGCTTTTTTTTTTCTTCCCTTAAAAAATTGTTTATCCAATAATAACAGCAAACAAATATCAACAAAACGCATATGAATGAATATGCAAAATCGAGAAGGGGGAAAGGGGAGGGGTGGTGGTGGTAGAGAAACAAAGATGTAGACACATCAAGACATACTAGGCAAAAAGCATTCTACCAGTTCGATTAAAGAGAGAGAGAGAGAGAGAGAGAGAGAGAGAGAGAGAGAGAGAGAGAGAGAGAGAAGTATGGAGCGAATCACAAATACACTACTTTTTTTTAACGTTTACACGGCAGCCGAGGAACATGTACATCCGCTATGCCTGACCGTGCAGGTTACAGTCATTTGATAAAATTTTACACATTCATGAAAAAATTTTTTCTAAAATTTCTTAAATGTAGCTCTTTGCTGTTGACCAAATACTGCTCGCTTTGTTTCCCCCCGTCCTTTATGTCATGACATTAGAAACATCAACAAGTGTTTCATAGGGGCACCATTTTGGGGGGTTAAATTCCATGTACTTCATTCTAAGCAATGCTGATATCTTTCTGTCTTATAAGATGTTGCTTTTTTTTTTTTTTTCCTCCAGTTTTTTTTTTCCTCGCTCCTTTTTCGCCTATTTTCGCAGCCCCTTTCCCATACCTAAGCTACTATGTTGTCCGTTCTGCTCCCCCATTCCCAGTTTTTACTGCTTCCCCCCCCCCCCCCACCCCACCACCACCACCCAATTTTGTCGTTTCTTCAATTTGTCTGGAACTAATACCCTGTTGGTGCTGCTGCTTTTCACCGATTTTGCTGCCTTTTTAAAAACGTGTTTTTACTGACTACCGGATTTAGACGGGTCACTCAGTTGGGAAATAAGCACTTACTTAGAGCTTTTGACAGACCTCCGTCCGTCTTCGTCAGCGGTGGTGTGGCTACTAGGTGAACTGGAGTTCAGTGCACACGACCACGGGTCGAACCCTGGTCATGTGACTGGACAATGAGGGTGTTGTACACCGATGGCAAGGTGTGTCTGCCCTGGTCCCGGTTGAGTGTGAGGTTGTTGGCGGCAATATGGATAGCCTCCTTCACCCCACGCTGAAACCATCTATTGTCACGGTCGAGAACGCTGATGTTGTCATATTCGAACTGATGTTGTTGGGCGTGTAGGTGGGCGCCTACTGGTGATGATTCCCTTTTGTGTTCTGTCAAGCGTTTGCGAAGGTTTCTTTCAGTTTCCCCGACATAGTTCTCTTCACTGATTTCCCCCAGAATGTTATTGTTTCTTCGCCGTGTCATAGCTTTTACCCCATGTTTAATGCTTCCTCTATTTTAGCTGCATTCCCCCTTGTGTTCTTTACCCCCCGTTTTCGCTGCTTGTTCCTCTTTTTTTGTTTTACCTATTGTTGTTTTTCCCCCTATCTTTGGGTTGTTGATTTTTTTTTGCCTGCGTTGTTGCTTTTCTGTTTTTGGCTGCTGTCTTCTTACTCAGCTGTCCTTGCTTTTTTTTTCCTCCTTATCTGTTCTCCTCGCCCCCCCCCCCCCCTTCTTTATGCCTGTTTTTGCTATTTTGGCCAGGCATTTTTACCCCTTGTTGGTTTTCCCTACTTTGCTGTTCCCTTTTTTTTTTGCTGGTTTCACGATACCACTGTCTAAATCCCTCCTCTGGCTTCCTGACATACAACGCATGAAGGACATTTGCCACACTTTGGTGCAGTGAAACTTGTGTTAATCGGGTAGTGTCGGTGTGGCGGAACCCTGGCCGTCATCGCTACGTTCCTTCCTCCACAC
>CM065742.1:47242639-47245139 GCA_033310375.1 Conus canariensis
TCGTTCTTGTACTGATGGTAGCTCACAGTGCTCCCTGTGAAAAGCCGCAGGGTCTGTGCAGAAGTTCCTGCACCTACTTCCCACACAATTACTCAAGGTGGTTTTTTTTTTTTTTTTTTTTTTTTTTTTTTTTTTTTTTTTTGCTGTCCCAACTTCTGTGCCACCTCAGTGGCAGTGCACCCACGCCGCTCATTCCGAGCTCCAGTCCACAGCCACAGCCCGGTCGGTCCCCCCGCAGCCCCGGCACAGGCAATCCACAGGGAGCAGTCAATGTCAAGTCGTCAAGAGGCAACCCACCGGAGGAGACACTGCACTGCTGCCGAGACACTTCGGTGGTGTTCAGTGGCGCCTGTTCTGATCTAACATACGCAGGACACCACCACCACGTCCGTCCAACGACAGCCCCTACGGACTCGCCGACACCGGTGACCCCGTCGGAACTAAACCAAGATCACAAACGTGGAGACGACATCGAAACTGAGGTCACCATGAGAGCAGGGCATGAAAGGCCACAGAATCTGAGACTTTTTTTATGTTGGTCGATGAGAATGAGGATGATGAAGATGATGCTACGGATCTCCATTTCGGTCTGAGACTGCATGACAGGGCTGCACTCTACGCTTCCTTTCATAATATATCCCGGCGTCAACCAGGCCCGAGAGATACAGATACCTGCAGTGTTGGTCATGAAATTTGAGCAACACTCTCAGAGACGCATCCATTAAGTGGATGAAACTCGACCGTGTGGTCCCAGTCTTCCCAACTGAGCCCGTAGCAAACTCAACTGTGGGTAAGAGCCGGTCGGGGCAGAAAACTCCCACATGAATCTGATGAGAATCGAACCCGCCACCTCCCAGCCGGGAGTCCACGACGCTAACCCCTTCGCCATGGCGGCTGGTACTCAAAGTATTGTTGATATGCTTTCTGTGTGTGTGTACCCCTTCAGTGAGGAGCCTTGGTCTGTTCTGTGAATAAACTTTCGCATTCGCATTAGCATTCCACACAATTACAACGCCGTTCACCAACAACGAACATTTTCAACGAAAACACGGTCTACAACTCTCTCTTCACGTCGTCTCCGCCACTCTTCGTGACGTCGATCGTTGAAGTCCGATGCACTTTTTTGGACTTAGCTGTGCAGAGAACATGACGCCTTGAGTGCAGGCGCCTAAAGCGATGCCGTTTGCCCCAAGTCATGCACTTTGGTTGCCTGACATTAATTTTGTGAACAGTATACATCGGTGCATGCACCAGGCTTCCACGAAGATCGGCAGGTCGTCGACTTTTCCGTACTTTCGTTTTGAGTATTCTCCAAGTCACTATGTTTTCAGCTTCCTTGAAATTTGATGGAGTTTGCTTTACGTAACGTTGGCTGTTCAGCTTACGAAGGGAGTCAACTTTCTGATAGCAGATGTCCATTGGAATAACAGAGTCGTTTCCTTGCTTCTTTCTTTTATATGTTTGTGACGAGAGAGAGAGCGAGAGGGAGAGAGAGAGAGACACTTTGACACTTTGATGTTTTATTGTCATTACCCAAAAAAGGTCTTTTGACAAGGGGGGTAACAGGACAATAACCTTTCCTCCTTCTTTCATCACGAACAGATATTACGGATAAATCCAGTGCAAATCAACACAAAAGCTTACAAAACAAAACAAAACAAAACAAAAAAAAAAGACGATCCGTTCCTGGATATCATGGTGCATACTAGTACCGTGATAATATTAGAAAAACAAACAAACAAACAAACAAACAAACAATCAAAATGTTAAGATTGTGGACTAACTCGACCATCCACTCAAACAAAAGAAAATAATGTTACATCTCTTTTTTTCCCCTTTTCATGTGATGAACGGAATTGTTCATTCATTTATCTCTTAAAAACACATCATTACGATTGTGACTGTCCTTCGTCTGTCTAATTTTCTGTGCTTCTGCAATAAATTTTACAACTGATTTAATTATAAGTCCGTCATCAGATGATAACACAAAACCAACATCTTGTCTTTTGGCTACGTCTAGCTGGAAAAACGAGCATTTTGCCCGCACTTCGTTGTACGCAGTACAGTGAAACAGAAAGTGTTCTTCATCTTCAATTATATATCCACATGCAGGACAAGGTGTTTCTGTAGATGCTCCACATTGAAACCATCTTTTGTTTGCATTGAATCCTAACGTTCTTAACCTGAATCTTGCATAATTTATTCTGTGCCATTTATCTGTTATGACATTAAGAAACTTTTCTGAATGAAACACGTTTTTAAATGAGAAGAACCATCGATACTTTTCTTTACATTCCATATCTGAATGCCAATTCTGTTTAAAAGAACAAATAAGTCTATCTCTGAATTCTGCAATAAACTGTTGCTCATTTCCTACTCCCTGGGTCATCCATACGATTCCAAAACCCTGCTCTGAAAGAACTTTCTTTACTTTATAAGCCCAGTTTTCCTTACGAGAGAGAGAGAGACAGACAGACAGACAGACAGACAGATAGACAGA
>CM065742.1:47262639-47263780 GCA_033310375.1 Conus canariensis
AGGCGGGGAGGGAAGGGGGAGGGGAAGGCGGGGAGGGAAGGGGGAGGGGAAGGCGGGGAGGGAAGGGGGAGGGAGAGGCGGGGAGGGAAGGGGGAGGGGAAGGCGGGGAGGGAAGGGGGAGGGGAAGGCGGGGAGGGAAGGGGGAGGGGAAGGCGGGGAGGGAAGGGGAGGGGAAGGCGGGGAGGGAAGGGGGAGGGGAAGGCGGGGGGGAGGGGAGGAGGGAAGGGGGGGGAGGGAGGGGGGGGGGCGGGGGGGCGGAGGGGGGGGTTTTTTTGCCGGCCCGGGGGGGGGGGGTCCGGGGGGGGGGGGGGGGGGGCCGGGGGGTCCCGGGGGGGGGGGGGGGGGGGGGGGGGGGGGGGGGGGGGGGGGGGGGGGGGGGGGGGCCGGGGGGGGGGGGGGTCCCGGGGGTTTTTTTTTTTTGGGGGGGGGTTTGGGGGGGGCCCCGGGGGGGCCCTTTTTTTTTTTGGGGGGGCCCGGGGGGGGGGGGGGGGGGGGGGGGAAAAAAGGGGGGGGGGCCCCCCCCAAAAAAACCCCCAAAAAAAAAAAATTTTTTTCCCCCCTTTCCCCCCCAAAAATTTTCCCCCCCCAAAAAACCCCCCCCCCCAAAAAAAAACCCCCCCCCCCCCCCAAACCCCCAAAAAAAAAAAACCCTGGGTTTTTGGGGGGCCCCGGGGGGGGTTTTTTTTGGGGGGGAAATTTTAAAGGGGAAAAATTTTTTTTTTTTTGGGGGGGGGGGGGGGAAAAAAAAAAAAAAAAAACCCCTTTCGGAAAAATTTTTTAAAAAAAAATTTTAACCCCAAAAAAAAAAAAAAACCAAAAAACCCCCAAAAAAAAAATTTAAAAAAAAAAAAAACCCCCAAACCAACCCCCAAAAAAAACCCCCCCCCCCCCCCCAAAACCCCCCCCCACCCCCAAAAAAACCCCCCCCCAAACCCCCCCCCCCCCCCCCCAAAAAAACCCCCCCCCCCCCAAAAAAAAAACCCCAAAAAAAAACCCCCCCCAAACCCCCCCCAAAAAAACCCCCCCCCCCCCCCCCCCCCCCCAAAAAAAAAACCCCCAAAAAACCCCCCCCCCCCCAAAAAAAAAAAAAACCCCCCCCCCCCCCCCCAAACCCCCCCAAAAAAAACCCCCAAAAAAAAAA
>CM065742.1:47263880-47271380 GCA_033310375.1 Conus canariensis
TGCAATATTTTCCTGTTCATAGCCTTCAGTATTTTTTACTCTAACAGTCATATGGAAATCTGTTTCTGCTACGCACTTTTTCTCAGAGTCATCACACACTGTCACTAACTGTATATTGACGCCACACAGTTTCATGTAAATTTGCTGTTGATTGTTTTGAGTGTCATACAAAGACTGGGGAAGAGAGGCAGGCAAATGATTATCATTGTCAGCTACATGGTTATCAGTATAAACAGTTTTTTTCACTGTCAGCATCAGCAGCATAGAACAAACTGGGCAGAGTTGGCAAAAATAAACCAGATGGAGATGAAAAGGCTGCCTTGCCTACCCTTAGCTTCTTCTGTGTTTCACAGTGTTATCCCTGTTTACCTGGAAGGGGCACTTTCTGCGATACACAGCATGGATGATGTGGTAGTAACGTGACAGGGAATAATCGGTTATAGTATCGAACCTCAGGACAACCACAATGTGGTTTCCTTTGCTTTCAATTTTGAACGGGAATAGCGTCATGTTCTGCAGTGCTGAGTTCACATACTTTCTAAAGTTGACGGGAGATTCATAGCAGGCATACCAACAGACTTGTGTAGGAAACACCTGAATATTTGAATGAGCTGCTGGTTGGGGAGGAACAAAAGTGAACTTCAAAAGGCATAAACATCTCAAAGTAGAATAGGTGTCTGTTAGCAGTGGGGTAAGACATCCGTCTGAAAAAGGCACGCCTTCAGACGCCCACCATCCAAAAGCTGCAGGTTCGAATCCCGGCAGAAAAAGAAAAAATGTGAAGAATGAAAAAAAAATGTGAAGAATAGTTAATTAGTTAGTTAGTCAGTCATGTAGTTAGGTAGTAAGTAAGGTAGTTACTCAGTTAGTTAATTAGTTAATCAGTTAGCTAGCTATTTAATTAGTTATTAGTTATTAGTGAGTTTTTTTTTTCTTTTTGGGGGGTGCTTCAACCAGACTACAAGTAGTAAAGAGCCTCTTTCTGTCTCTAAGTTTGCAATTGTCTTTAAAAAAAAAAAAAGAGAAAAAATTGTATATGTCCATAAACATAAAAGAAAATAAAACGAGTAAAAGAGAAAGGAACAGAGTACAAAAAGGAAACAAAGAAACAAAGAAGAGATGGAAATAGGAAGATAAAGAAAGAAATAAGAACGACATGTAAGACAGAGAGGACTGATGTACCATGAATATATTATGAGAAGATGGTTATAAATTGAGAATGAGAGAACTAACTTACTAACTAATTAAGTAATCAACTAATTATTTTTTTCAGTTACCCACCACGCAGACTTTGGGGTTTGTTTGCCAATTTGTTCATCTCTCTTGGTTTTGTGGTTCTTTTCCTTCCTACCTTCCTTCTGTCCTTCCTTTCTTTCTTCTTTCTCTTTTTTTTCATCATTTGGTTTAGTGGTATCTATAAATAGTTCTTTATTGATATACTCATTTACTTTAATTACATATATATATATATATATATATATATATATTAATATATAAATGGCAAATTCTGTGTGTGTGTGTGTGTGTGTTTGGTGTGTGTGTGTGTGTGTGTGTGTGTGTGTGTTGTGTGTGTGTGTGTGTGTGTGTGTGTGTGTCTGTGTACGCTATAGACTCAAAAACGGCTCAACCGATTGTCATGAAATTTGGCAGGTACGTCCGTTGTGACTCGAGGATGGTTTTGGGCTAATCTCTAAAAAAAATAAAACCGTTAAAAAACCGTTAAAAAGCTGTTATAACGGTTTCAAAGTCATCTTTTTCCTCTGCTTTTGTTCAACTAGCCGTTGTTACATTGCACAGGTACAGGACTACTTCTCTAAAATTAGAACCGTTATTTGGCAGTTAAAAAACGTTATTTATAACAGTTAAAAACCGTTAAAAACACCAAACCCTATAAAAGAAACTGTTTAAAACCCGATCTTCTTGAAATTTAGCAGGTACGTCTGTTGTGACCCGAGGATGGTTTGGGGCTAATCTCTAAAAAAATAAAACCGTTAAAAACCGTTAAAAAAAACTGTTATAACGGTTTCAAAGACATCTTTTTCCTCTGCTTTTCATCAAATGGCCTTGTGACATTGCACAGGTACGGGGCTACTTCTCGAAAATTAGAACCGTTATTTGGCAGTTAAGAAACGTTATTTATAACAGTTAAAAACCGTTAAAAACACCAAACCCTATGAAAACTGTTTAAAACCCGATCTTCTGAGGTTGGCGGCCATGAGAGTTATAGGATCGCCACCAAACTTGACATAAGCCTACAGGAACATCCAGCGGGTAATATAGGGTCATTAGATAGTCATTATGACCATTAAATTTGACCGTTAAAAACCGTTATTTTCAAAATTTAGGCTGTTCTTGATGAAATTCGGTATACATGTGCAGTTTTAAATGCCGAAAAATGATATGGAACTTTTACGAACCGAAATTTACAATTGACCGTTAAAAACCGTTATTTTATCAATTTAGAGTATTCTGGAAGAAATTCGATATACATGTGCAGTTTTGAACGCTAAACAATGATATACAATTTTCAAGATCCGAAACTTAACATTGACCGTTAAAAACCGTTATTTTCTGAATTTCGAAATTTTCACCCTTCTTGATAACATTCCGTATGCACGTACAGTTTTAAGCACTGAACAATGTTATGCAAATTTTACGAACCAAAACTTAACACTGACCGTTAAAAACCGTTATTTTCTAAATTTACACCGCTATTCATAAAATTCAGTATGCGTATGTCCAGTAACGGTAAGTAATTTTGCAACATGGATGGTTTAGCAGGTACGTCTGTTGTGACCCGAGGATGGTTTGGGGCTAATCTCTAAAAAAATAAAACCGTTAAAAACCGTTAAAAAAAACTGTTATAACGGTTTCAAAGACATCTTTTTCCTCTGCTTTTCATCAAATGGCCATTGTGACATTGCACAGGTACGGGGCTACTTCTCGAAAATTAGAACCGTTATTTGGCAGTTACGAAACGTTATTTATAACAGTTAAAAACCGTTAAAAACACCAAACCCTATGAAAACTGTTTAAAACCCGATCTTCTGAGGTTGGCGGCCATGAGAGTTATAGGATCGCCACCAAACTTGACATAAGCCTACAGGAACATCCAGCGGGTAATATAGGGTCATTAGATAGTCATTATGACCATTAAATTTGACCGTTAAAAACCGTTATTTTCAAAATTTAGGCTGTTCTTGATGAAATTTGGTATACATGTGCAGTTTTAAATGCCGAAAAATGATATGGAACTTTTACGAACCGAAATTTACAATTGACCGTTAAAAACCGTTATTTTATCAATTTAGAGTATTCTGGAAGAAATTCGATATACATGTGCAGTTTTGAACGCTAAACAATGATATACAATTTTCAAGATCCGAAACTTAACATTGACCGTTAAAAACCGTTATTTTCTGAATTTCGAAATTTTCACCCTTCTTGATAACATTCCGTATGCACGTACAGTTTTTAAGCACTGAACAATGTTATTAAATTTTACGAACCAAAACTTAACACTGACCGAAACACCGCTATTGATAAAATTCGGTATGCGTATGTCCAGTAACGGTAAGTAATTTTGCAACATGGATGGTTTAGCAGGTACGTCTGTTGTGACCCGAGGATGGTTTGGGGCTAATCTCTAAAAAAAATAAAACCGTTAAAAACCGTTAAAAAAACTGTTATAAACGGTTTCAAAGACATCTTTTTCCTCTGCTTTTCATCAAATGGCCGTTGTGACATTGCACAGGTACAGGCTACTTCTCGAAAATTAGAACCGTTATTTGGCAGTTAAGAAAACATTATTTATAACAGTTAAAAAACCGTTAAAAACACCAAACCCTATAAACACTGTTTAAAACCCGATCTTCTGAGGTTGGCGGCCACGACAGTCATCGGATCGCCACCAAACTTGACATAAGCCTACAGGAACATCCCGCGGGTAACATGGGGTCATTAGATGGTCATTATGACCATTAAATTTGACCGTTAAAAACCGTTATTTTCAAAATTTAGGCTGTTCTTGATGAAATTCGGTATACATGTGCAGTTTTATATGCCGAAAAATGATATACAACTTTTACGAACCGAAATTTAAAACTGACCGTTAAAAAACGTTATTTTATAAATTTAGAGTATTCTGGAAGAAATTCGATATACATGTGCAGTTTTGAACGCTAAACAATGATATACAATTTTCAAGATCCGAAACTTAACATTGACCGTTAAAAACCGTTATTTTCTGAATTTCGAAATTTTCACCCTTCTTGATAACATTCCGTACAGTTTTAAGCGCTGAACAATGTATTTTACGAACCAAAACTTAACATTGACCGTTAAAAACCGTTATTTTCTAAATTTACACCGCTATTGATAAAATTCGGTATGCGTATGTCCAGTAACGGTAAGTAATTTTGCAACATGGATGGGACAGTGTAGGGGGATGAAAAGGGAGCAATGAGAGGGGCCAGAAAAATGATTGTACAGTGCAAAGCCTGATACACTATTTTTACATTAGACACAGACCCGTTGAAATAAACTACTTCTGCACAAAGTCTGTTCCTACAAAATTAAGGGCAATCAGTAGAATGGAAATGGGAACAGTGAGTGCAGGCGGAAAATCGAGCGAGAAAAGCATCTCGACGTGCTAGGGGAAAGGGGCTAGAGGCGGGTGGAAAACAATAGAATGTATAAGAGAGAGAGAGAGAGACAGAGACAGAGACAGAGACAGAATGTGTATCTGTGTCGGGGGGGGGGGTGGGAAGATGTTGGGGGGGAGGGGGGTTGATTGTAAATCAAAACAATTAATACATGTTTGCCATCACGTGAGTATCGCAAAGAATGTTCATATCCCGGGCAACGCCGGGTGCCCCTGCCAGTATATATATATTTTTTTTTTAATTCATTATTTGTTTATTTATTAAGGCGTTTATTAGGTATCAATTTATGTACGTATTCAATTTGTGACTTTTCAGAGAGAGAGAGAGAGAGAGAGAGAGAGAGAGAGAGAGAGAGAGAGAGAGAGAAAGAGAGAACGAATATGAATGCGAATAGTTTTATGTGGTTTAGGCTATTAAGGCCCTTCACAATACGGACTATGGAGGAATGGGATGGGGAAACAGGGTAGGGGTGAGGGCAGGGGAGAAATTGAGTGAGGACGGAAGCACATACACGAAAATCATGTGGAAACAACGTTGTACAATTGGCCTTTATAAACCTTCATCATGACATGGATCCAACATCGTGGTAGTAAATACATTTGTAACTAATCCTTGGACTGTCAATCACACATAGTAATAGTCCACCTCACAACTTTACAACAAAACAGTCACGATGGGTCATAGTGAGGATTTCCTTTCACAACATCTTTGCTCCAGGTAGAAGTGATGTGTTTAACTTCGCCACAAACACGGAGGAGATTGACCAAGTTCTTCCCTCTTTCCTCAATAGTTGCCATTATTTGTGTGTGAATGTTTTGTTGACAAGACTCTGTGTGCTGCTGCACATTAGCTTCTTTAGTGAGCTAGGCACTATCTGTGCCTCATGTGCTTGATCTAACATTAGTTTTGTGCTCTGTGTCGGGTAAATGCATCGATTTTGAATCACGTTCGGTTGCATTATTTTCCTGTTCATAGCCTTCAGTATTTTTTACTCTAACAGTCATATGGAAATCTGTTTCTGCTACGCACTTTTTCTCAGAGTCAACACACATATCACTAACTGTATATTACGCCACACAGTTTCATGTAAATTTGCTGTTGATTGTTTTGAGTATCATACAAAGACTGGGGAAGAGAGGAAGGCAAATGATGATTATTGTCAGCTACATGGTTATCAGAATAAACAGTTTTTTTCACTGTCAGAATCAGCAGAATAGAACAAACTGGGCAGAGTTGGCAAAAATAAACCAGATGGAGATGAAAGGGCTGCCTTGCCTACCCTTGGCTTCCTCTGTGTTTCACAGTGTTATCCCTGTTTACCTGGAAGGGGCACTTTCTGCGATACACAGCATGGATGATGTGGTAGTAACGTGACAGGGAATAATCGGTTATAGTATTGAACCTCAGAACAACCACAATGTGGTTTCCTTTGCTTTCAATTTTGAACGGGAATAGCGTCATGTTCTGCAGTGCTGAGTTCAACATACTTTCTAAAGTTGACGGGAGATTCATAGCAGGCATACCAACAGACTTGTGTAGGAAACACCTGAATATTTGAATGAGCTGCTGGTTGGGGAGGAACAAAAGTGAACTTCAAAAGGCATAAATATCTCAAAGTAGAATAGGTGTCTGTTAGCAGTGGGGTAAGACATCCGTCTGAAAAAGGCAACGCCTTCAGACGCCCACCCATCCAAAAGCTGCAGGTTCGAATCCAGGCAGAACAAAGAAAAAATGTGAAGAATGAAAAAAAAATGTGAAGAATAGTTAATTAGTTAGTTAGTCAGTCATGTAGTTAGGTAGTAAGTAAGGTAGTTACTCAGTTAGTTAATTAGTTAATCAGTTAGCTAGCTATTTAATTAGTTACTTAGTTAGTTAGTGAGATTTTTTTTTCTTTTTTGGGGGTGCTTCAACCAGACTACAAGTAGTAAAGAGCCTCTTTCTGTCTCTAAGTTTGCAATTGTCTTTAAAAAAAAAAAAAAGAGAAAAAATTGTATATGTCCATAAACATAAAAGAAAATAAAACGAGTAAAAGAGAAAGGAACAGAGTACAAAAAGGAAACAAAGAAACAAAGAAGAGATGGAAATAGGAAGATAAAGAAAGAAATAAGAACGACATGTAAGACAGAGAGGACTGATGTACCATGAATATATTATGAGAAGATGGTTATAAATTGAGAATGAGAGAACTAACTTACTAACTAATTAAGTAATCAACTAATTATTTTTTTCAGTTACCCACCACGCAGACTTTGGGGTTTGTTTGCCAATTTGTTCATCTCTCTTGGTTTTGTGGTTCTTTTCCTTCCTACCTTCCTTCTGTCCTTCCTTTCTTTCTTCTTTCTTTTTTTTTCATCATTTGGTTTAGTGGTATCTATAAATTAGTTCTTTATTGTTATACTCATTTACTTAATTATATATATATATATATATATATATATCTAATATATAAATTGCAAATTCTGTGTGTGTGTGTGTGTGTGTGTGTGTGTGTGTGTGTGTGTGTGTGTGTGTGTGTGTGTGTGTGTGTGTCTGTGTACGCTATAGACTCAAAAACGGCTCAACCGATTGTCATGAAATTTGGCAGGTACGTCCGTTGTGACTCGAGGATGGTTTTGGGCTAATCTCTAAAAAAAATAAAACCGTTAAAAACCGTTAAAAAGCTGTTATAACGGTTTCAAAGTCATCTTTTTCCTCTGCTTTTGTTCAACTAGCCGTTGTTACATTGCACAGGTACAGGACTACTTCTCTAAAATTAGAACCGTTATTTGGCAGTTAAAAAACGTTATTTATAACAGTTAAAAACCGTTAAAAACACCAAACCCTATAAAAGAAACTG
>CM065742.1:47288880-47291380 GCA_033310375.1 Conus canariensis
GGCACAGCCTTTTAAACTTGAATAAAGTCAGACAAATACAAAGACGAACAACCTTATAGTGGGGGAAAAACAACAAGCGCAGGCCAACAACACAACTGTCTTCATAGTAATGATTTGGCACTTAAGTCCAAATCGTTGCCAAGTCATTACTATGAAAACAGTTGTGTTGTTGGCCTGCGCTAATTTTCTCCCCCACTGTTAGATTGTTCGTCTTTGTATTTGTCTGACTTTATTCAAGTTTAAAAGGCTGTGCCAGTCTTGGATAAACGTTACTCTGTGTTAGGTTTTCCTATGGGAGCAAAAGTTACCCTACTTGTTTATTAAAAATTCATTAGTTCAAGACTACCTGACGTATATTTGTACTTTTGATTTCCTAAGTCTTCCAGAAACGTTTCCAGAAGGCAGTTCTAATCTGTGCAGAGCATTGTTCCGAGACTACGTAACCGTTTAAGTTCGTTCCAGCCATGAAACGGTCTCACCAAGAAAAGCGATTCGAGTCACACAACCTCTTCGACGGTTGTGAGCACGTGTTAACGAGCTGTTTGGCTAAGTGTGTGCCTGTCTGTGGCAGCTGGAGGTCCGGCGTCCAGTAATCATGACAGTTCATTTTAACGGATTTACGATGTTTCGTGGTTGAGGGTTAGACATTCAATCACTACATCAATTCTCTCTCTCTCTCTCTCTCTCTCTCTCTCTCTCTCTCTCTCTCTCTCTCTCTCTCTCTCTCTCTTCATATATATATATATATATATATACATACATATATACATATAATGCTGAACAATTAAGTATATATATATACATATACATGCATGTATACACCACACACACACACACACACACACACACACACACACACACACACACACACACACAATATATATATATATATATATATATATCTTTCGCACTGAGCTCATTTCCCAATACCAGCCGCCTCGCAAACACACCCATCTTTGTCTGTCTGTCTGTCTGTCTGTCTGTCTGTCTGTCTCTCTCTCTCTCTCTCTCTCTCTCTCTCTCTCTCTTCTCTCTCTCTCTCGTCAAAACACGTTAAAAACCCAGACGCTAGCAAGAGATAGATAACATCAAAAGGAGAGAGAGAGAGAGAGAGAGAGAGAGAGAGAGAGAGAGAGAGAGAGAGAGAGAGAGAACATGGAACAAAGGGTTAGAGAGGCTGTGCCAAGACCTAAAAGCGGAACACAGTGCCCTCAGCAAAGCAGAATCATCAGCAGGGAGAAGGAGCCTAGCCAAAAGAAGAAAACACGAGACTGCTCCTTCAAAGACCCCTTCCAGTTCACCAGAAAACTATTCCAGCAGTCAAAATCTGGAACACTCACAATGGACCAAGAAACTCACGAGCAGCATCGAAAGAAAACCTATTCCGACCCTCAGAGCAGAGCGCCACTTCAAACCCAGGGCTCGTTGCGGCCAGCAGTATGAGAGAAAAGATTCCAATGACAAGCCGCCAGCACTGGATGAGGTAGAGAAAGCGGCTGAGCAAGCCAGGGTCAAATCTTCACCTGGGCTTAATGGAATACTCTGTCTGTGGCTGAATGGGATGCAGCTCATTTCGATACAAAAATTGTAGAGATGTAGAATTAATTTGTCCCATGTGTAATAATAACCAAGAAGATGAAATCCATTTTAGTCTGTGTTGCCCGCTCCTCAGTGACCTTCGACGTGATCTCATACCACTCAAATACTATAGAGAGCCAAATGCTTTTAGATATACATTGTTGATGTCTTCAAAGAACCCAAAAATAGTAAAACAGTTTACGATATTTCTTTACCTAGCTTTTAAACGTAGAGATGCAACTGTGAACGAGTAGACATGCTGGAATGAACATGGCTGATACAATGATGGTAGGATACCCGCGGTATAGTCCATAACTTTGTATGTCCCTGGTTCTGAGCTGGTTTATGTTTGCCTTTTTGCAATGTAAAAGTGTACGATTGTTTCTTTTCTGTTTCTGTTATCTTCTTTAAATGTCCTTGACTAATTCATTATTACTTTTCAGCCATTTGTTGAGGCCTAGATGCTAAACGAATAAACCATTTATGCCTTATGCTTAATGGAATACTCTATCTGTGGCTTAATGGAATACACTATCTGTGGCTTAATGGAACACTCTGTGGCTTAATGGAACACTCTGTGGGTGGCTTAATGGAATACCCTGTCTGTGGCTTAATGGAATATTCTATCTGTGGCTTAATGGAATACTCTATCTGTGGCTTAATGGAATACACTATCTGTGGCTTAATGGACCACTCTGTCTGTGGCTTAATGGAACACTCTGTCTGTGTGACTTAATGGAACATTCTGTGACTTAATGGAACACTCTGTCTGTGACTTAATGGAATACTCTATCTGTGGCTTAATGGAATACTCTGTCTGTCTCTGTCTGTGGCTTAATGGAACACTCTATCTGTTGTACAAGAAAATTCCTCTTTCCCTTGAGAGGTTCCACAAACTGATGAGATCAGCATGGAGGAACTT
>CM065742.1:47308880-47323880 GCA_033310375.1 Conus canariensis
CTGGAAACAAGGAAAGAAGAAAGGGAAAGAGAAAATTGGAAAGAAATAAGGAAATAAAAAAGAAAAGAATTAAGAGAGAGAGAGAGAGAGAGAGAGAGAGAGAGAGAGGAAAGAGAGAGAGAGAGAGACAAAGAGACAGACTGACAGACAGAGAGGTAGAGAGAGACAGAGACTGATACAAAGAGAGAGAGAGACAGAGAGAGAGAAGAGAGAGAGTCAGACAGACAGACAACAGACAGACAGAGAGAGTGTGTGTTAAAAAACAAACATGCCAAAGGGATTGTTGTATAAAGGCGCCAACCCAGCCAAGAAAACGCCAGAAGGAAGGGTGTGTGGATAGCATAAGTTTGAAAAAGAAATGGCAAAAGTTTAATAGAAAGAATCACAAAAATGAAACCATGTTGATCAGAAAAAAAAACAAAAAAAAAACATGCCAATAAAAGCGAAAGGCAAAAAAATAAGGAAGGGAGGGAAAAGAAAACTAAAAAAAAAAAAAAGAAAAAAAAAGAAGAAAAGAAAGCAACCGAGAAAAAAAAAAGGAAACAGGAAAAAAAAAAAAAAAGAATAAAAATGGAACCGACGCAAAACTTCAAGCAATTAAATGAAAAAAAAAAGAAGAAAGAAATATCATAGATTGGGAGAGAAAAAAAAAACTACAGAGTTGAAGAGAACTGATTAAAACGGAGGATGAAAATGGACACAGACAAACAAACAAACGATGAATTCTAAACCAGACACATACATCCATACAATGAGATATGGTAGCCAATCTTCCACAAACAACATTCGAACTGTCGCTTTTAATGGTAAATATTTAAATGCCCAGGTTAAGAATGAAGGACTCAGGGAAGTGCCTTTCCTCCTCCGCGCACCTGTGGACTTTCGCAAAACACATCATTGTGGTTTTACTCTCTCTCTCTCTCTCTCTCTCTCTGTCTCTCTGTCTCTGTCTCTCTCTCTCTCTCTCCTCTCTCTCTCTCTCTCTCTCTCTCTCTCTCTCTTTTCTCTCCACGCATGTAATGGATATTTTTCCATATTACTTTTTTATTTCACCCTTTTCGGATAGAGGCTTCGGCCTACAATGAATGGGCATTTTCATATTCTCTCTCTCTCTCTCTCTCTCTCTCTCTCTCGTCTTGGTAGATATGAATTTTCTGAAGTGTGGTTAGTGGGTGGGGTCGGAAATGTTAATATGTTTAAGAAGATTTTTAGGCAAAGGATAGTAGACTGTTATCAACAAGACTGGGTTAGCAAATTAAATTCAAGTGATCGCTTCAACACCTATTATTCGTTTAAGTCTCTCTTACAACCAGAGCCTTATCTAACTTATTCAACGGTTAACAAATTTAAAATGTATTTCACGAGATTTCGTCTTGGCTTAAACGACCTGACTATAAATAGCAGATATTAAAGAAAATATTAAAGCATGTCCTTTGAGAACGAACTCACTTTCTATTGAGTTGCAATGTTTATATGCCTTTCAGAGAAAAATACACACTGAAGCACAGACAGTTTCAGAACGTGAACTCTTTGAACTAAAACAATTACTTGCAAACGAAAATGTGTATATTACAAGAGATATTGCTATGTATATTTATCATGCACTGAAAAAAAAAGAGAAGAACTCGTATCCCACTCGGTATGAATAATTAGTTCCCTCATAAATTAGAATCATTAGCACATCGAAAAATATACTTTCGTTGTCATTTCTCTTTTTCTCTTTATGTGTGCACTGCGCCTTACATTGTTATAGGCCGGAGGCCTGAAACATTAAAATTGTGTTCAATTGTTCGATCCTCGGTGCCACCTGCACCTACGCCGCCCATTCCCACCACTCGTCCACAGCCACAGCCCGGCCAACCCCGCCACAGCCCCGACACCGGCAATCCACAGGGAGCAGTCAATGTCATGCCGTCATGAGGCGGCCTACCAGAGGAGACACCGCGCGGCACCCTGTGGTGTTCAGCGCTGCCTGTTCTGATCCAGTCTACGATGCCTTCATCGGCACACTCGCAGAACATGATTTGGGCTGTGTTATGAACAAACCTTCATAACACTTTCACAAAATGTCATTTTGGCGTTACTTATAAAAAAAAAAATAATAAAAAATTTTTTTTTTTAAAAAACACTCTTATCGACATTTTAAACAACAACAGACAGAAATGGCCACCAAACCCTATTTTTGAAACAGAGATTTCTAAACTCTGGATTTTTTTTTTTTTTTTTTATCAAATGGGGAATCTGGATAACAACCGCTAAATTTGAGGAGGGGGAAGGAGCAGGGGAGGGGGGGGGGGTGTTCAAACATTCGGGAGGACTGGCAGCTGTGTAACCGAATTAATCAATCAAAATAATTAGAAACATTGGAGTAACAGGCGAGCACACACACACACACACACACACACACACACACACACACACACACACACACACACACGCACACACACACGGAGGGGAATCACTCACCACTTGCCGGAGCTGAAATCGCTTGCTTGTCGCTCTTAGTCTATCCCGTCCGGCATTGCGCCCCCACATGATTAGCCTCTCTCTGGTGGAAACAGACTGGCCTCGTCTGGTTGAAGTCAGCCTCGGTTTGATGGAAGAGAACCTCCCTTTGGGCCGGCCTTGCTTGTCTTTCTCTGCCCTGGTTTGACAAATGTGATCTCCTGCCGTCTGAGTTCAACTTAGCCTCGCTTGGGAATCAGGCGGGCCTCGCTGTGGATCAGATCCGTCCTGTTTCCGGTCCGCCCTGCCTCGGACTGACTCAACCGATCTGGATCCGGATTCTCAGAGTACTGACGTGGATGGAATCGGTGTCATAGGTTGCTTTCAGTCTGTCTGAAACTAATTTTGATCCACTTCAAAGCAGCCTCTGATCTAACCAACATCAGCCATCAACTGTTTGTGTCAGTCATTGTTGATCGCGTTGAGCAAAGTTTTGGTATGGACAGGTCTACCTCAGTCCGGGTCTAGTAGGTGCAACCCAAACTGTATTTGCTGAATATTCTCAGCACGTGTTGACAGAGAGACCCGGGAATTTTCTTTGAATTGAGTATTCTGGACAACCTTTTTTTTTCCCCGCCCCTAAGGTCCTGCGGTACTGAAATACTCTGAATTTTGGAGTCAGTGGCCACAGACCGTTTTCAACGTCCGTAACTTCAGGACTTGGGCTCAGAATGAACAGCAGTCTGGGGTGCTGTCGGCGGATGAAACTGTCTTCGGGGAATTCTCTTCTAGGTGGCTGATGGGGACTGCGAAGCGCCATCCATGGTCACAGTTTGGCCCTCTACCAGTTCCTTTTCGCGTCAAAAATACATTTTGGGTCAATATGAAAAAGGCTCATTACTGCTGAACTCTCGTGTCAAAAATACATTTTGGGTCAATATGAAAAGGGCTCATTACTGCTGAACTCTCGTGTCAAAAATACATTTTGGGTCAATATGAAAAGGGCTCATTACTGCTGAACTCTCGTGTCAAAAATACATTTTGGGTCAATATGAAAAGGGCTTATTACTGCTGAACTCTCGTGTCAAAAATACATTTTGGGTCAATATGAAAAGGGCTCATTACTGCTGAACTCTCGTGTCAAAAATACATTTTGGGTCAATATGAAAAGGGCTCATTACTGCTGAACTCTCGTGTCAAAAATACATTTTGGGTCAATATGAAAAAGGCTCATTACTGCTGAACTCTCAGCTGACGAAGTCGGTAAAAATGTATGATCAGTGTGGAGAAAAATACTACTGTTAATGCTAGGGTAGGTTTTCACAGTTTGTCGCGACCTGTCTGAGGGAGTACAACTTGACTAATCAATCTTACAATTCTTCGTCAGGAAATGAATTGTTCTTATGCCATGTGTCATTCTTCTTCACGCAGTCTGTATGAAACATTGTATCAAGCGATGGGCAATCTTTACCTAAACATTTCACGTCCAGTTATTATATACCAGCCAAGCTGACTTGAACGTAGTTCTTGGTCAGGTACTAACTGTAATGTTTAATTCTTATACAATTAACAAGCGTACAGAGTAACATCAGCTAAAAGCGAACCATCGTAGGTCATATAGCTCCAGTATTCCAAGGATTGATATCATTGCAGACAGAAGAACCGCTATGGCCAGTGGTATGTAATTATTCCATCAGTAAATAAATGAATGAAAGCTTGCTCAGTTCAAGAGAAACTGATTGACAAGTAAGCCTCCGTTTTGTTTTGTTTTAAATTAGTATGATTTCTGAAGTGAGATCTCTGAATTAAGAACTTGACTCATGTACATAAGTCTCACCAGTTTCACCTCTGAAGTTAGCAAATTTGTTGGATAATATCGTGACCGACACAAGGCGTCTGATATCATTTCGATCGATTCTTGTCTTGTATCTTTTGCCGATCACTTCTTTGGTCTCCATGGCTCTGCCCTCGGCTGTCCATGCAAGTGAGAATCCAAGGCCAGTGTGGAAGCCTGGAGAAGACCTGAATCAGACACAGCAAAAAGACCGATATGTACACAGCACTGGCTATGCTGAATTACTGCCAACCAGCAACAACCACAACATAAAAAAACTGCAAAGAAAAGCCTGTCGTCACTAAAGCATAAAAAAGACAAATAAATAAATCTGACAGATCAAGAACAAAACATCAACAAGAATTTACAACAATGTATTCAGTTACGGAACCTCCAGTCTAGAAGCAACACATCTGACATGTGTAGTCACTCTCAGTTAATCTTAACATAGACTCTATTAATGGCATCCGTCTGCCTCGAGAGACAATGGTCTTGCGCCGTGGATAGTCCATTGTGGAGTTGCAGCAGCTGCTGTGGCTGAAGAGCCCGATCCTCCAGCGGCAGACTCTAAAGATACGATAAAACCCCAGCCGCAAATAAGTACTGATTCTCATCGTCCAGACACGGCAGTCGAGACAGTCAAACTATGACGCCAGCTCTGTTACTGAATATGAGAAGAGCTTAACAGTGAAGACAAACAACAATAGTAGCCCAGGTCGGTCAAGGCCGGTGCTATACACTTGCTGCAGCGGCATCATCACCACCACCCCCAAACACAGGTGGGACACAGTATGAGCAGCCACTGCAATGGCAGAAAATACATACACACACAGCATCAAAGCCATCGTGGGGTTTGAACTGAACAGAAGTGGTAACATTTCAAGATGTACACTGTGCTTCTTAGCTGTCATGGAAGTTTGTTTTTTTTCCCACACAGGCAAGTTCTGAAATACTCAGAGGTACAATTCACTCCTAACCTGTCGTGGAGTTTTGATAGCGTATGAAAAAATTGTAAAATTCCAAGGTATATATTTCACTTTCAACCTGTCATGGAATTTTGACCGACAAGCAAATGGCGAATTCTCAGGTGTCCATCTCACTGCCTTGTTGTCATAGATTTCTGGCTGAATGCAGGCAAGCTGTCAAGTTCTCGGAAGTTCATGTCACTTCTAAGCTGTCAAGAAACCTGATTGAATAGATGCAAGTTGAAAAATTCCGTCGCGTATATTTCACTTTCAAACTGTCACGGAATTTTGATTGACTGCAGGTCATGAAATTACGATTCTAGGCTGTCATCACAGAATGTTGACTGAATGCAAACAAACTGTAAAATGTTCATGTGTGTATCTTCTAAGCTGTAATGAAAACATTTTGACTGAATGAAAGGTAAGCTGTAAAGTTATGATGTGATACCTGTTACTGCTAAGCCGCCATGAGAACTCCATTTGGAATACTCACCAATGCAGGGCAGGAATGAAAAGAAGCGAGACAGCAGACCACACTGGACGTGGGACCCTTCAACGCTGTTTAAACCCAACACTCTGTAACCTAGCTGTATGCCGTGTGCGTTCTGAGTTCAGTCATGGTTTATAAATTTTATTTTCTACCCTAGGGTATTTACTACGCTGTTTAAACCCAACACTCTGTAACCTAGCTGTGTGACGTGTGCGTTCTGAGTTCATTCGTGGTTTATAAATTTTATTTTCTACCCTAGGGTATTTACTACGCTGTTTAAACCCAACATTCTGTAACCTAGCTGTGTGACGTGTGCGTTCTGAGTTCATTCATGGTTTATAAATCTTATTTTCTACCCTAGGGTGTTTACTACGCTGTTTAAACCCAACATTCTGTAACCTAGCTAAATGACGTGTGCGTTCTGAGTTCATTCATGGTTTATAAATTTTATTTTCTACCCTAGGGTATTTACTAAAAACTTGCCAAGTTAAAATAAAAACTCAACCATATAATCTTGCTATTGGGACTAATACATCAACAGCAAAAACATTCCTTGAACTTAGAATAATGTCAACTGAACAGCAGATAGAATGTGCAAAAGCAAAGCACATAGTAATAAGTTCTTCTACCCAAGACTCTAGTGCGGATTAACTTGCTTAAAAACCAGATGTTGTTAAAAAAATTTTAAAGGGGGAGGGGAGGGGGGAGGCGTGGGGTTAAGGGGTCAAAGTAAGCAATTGTTTATGCTCGCGTGTGTTTGTTTGTGTATTTGTTGTTTGTTGTAGTTGTTATTGTTGTTGAGTTTTTGTTTGGGAAGAGGGAGAGACGGAGACAGAGGTGCAATTGCCTGGGCATGATTCACGTGCACGTGTTTGCGCGTGCGTGGAGGAAATGAGTGGAGAGAGAGGAGGAGGAGGGAGCGAGGCTGCGCTGGTGGGGTGTGACACAAGTTTTGTGGATGAAATAAGCGCGTATGGGATAGTGGCCACGGGTTACCTTCGAATATTCTCACCCACTCACCCGACCCTACCCTGGGGTTCCACCCCACCTCCTCCGTCTGTTGTGATACCATCATGGTGGACACCAGGACTTCTGAAGGGATGGTCATCGTCACAGGTCGGGTTGTACTTTTCAGTCTGTTGTGATACCATCATGGTGGACACCAGGACTTCTGAAGGGATGGTGGTCATGGTCACAGGTCGGGTTGTACTTTTCAGTCCGTAAACTGCCCGACGCCGGCTTACGTCGGTTTATTGTATAGCTAATCTGTGTCACTGCGCAACGAATCATAATTATTCAGGTTTGGAAGTCTATATGCATGCTACTGGTTTTACACACACACAAACACACACACACACACGCGCGCAGCGCGCCGCCGCACGCACGCACGCACACACGCACATGTTATATATATATATGTATATATATATATATATATACATATGTTGTGTGTCCGTGCGTGCGTGCGTGCGTGCGTGCGTGCATGCATGCGTGCGTGCGTATGCGTGCGTGCGTGTGTGTGTTGTGTGTGTGTGTGTGTGTGTGTGTGTGTGTGTGTGTGTGTGTGTGTGTGTGTGTGTGTGTGTGTGTGTGTGATTTGTGTGTGTGTGTGTGTGTGTGTGTTGTTGTATGTGAGTGGTATGTATGTGTGTGTGTTTGTGTAAATGATGTGGTGTGTGTGTGTGTGTTGTGTATGTGATGGTATGTATGTGTGTGTTTTGTGTAATGATGTGTGTGTGTGTGCGCGCGCGCGCGCATGTGTGTGTGTGTGTGTGCGCGCGCGCGCGTGTGTGTGTGTGTGTATGTGTGTATGTGTAGCGTGTATACAGACTCGTCCATACCAGCTGACACGCTTGCAACGACACCAAAACCGTCACTGAAACAATCCAAACTCTTCCAGATTTCTGATGCTAATCAAGAAGACATTGCACCAAACCATCCTTAGCTTCTTTACTGAGGATTGGACGGCACTGCATTGCACAATATCAAAATCTAAATTCCATCTCGATCGAGCCATCACGTTCTACTGTGCCAGCGGAACGGAATCGTTCTGTCTCTATTTTGATCGGTATAAGCGTGAAGCTGAGGGACACGGGTTCCAGCCTCTAGAGTAGTTAAAAGCTGATTGTGTGTGTGTGTGTGTGTGTGTGTGTGTGTGTGTGTGTGTGTGTGTGTGTGTGTGTGTGTGTGTGTGTCTGTGTGTGTGATGTGTGTGTGTGTGTGGCGTGTGTGTGTGTGTGTGCGTGATGTGTGTGTGTGTGTGTGCTGTGTGTCGCGTGTGTGTGTGTGTGTGTGTGTGTGTGTGTGTGTTGCCGCGCGCGCGCGCGCGCGCGCGCGCGCTCTTGCGAGGTAAAGCGCTCTATAAATATCTTTGTACATTACATTACATTTCAGGTGTAATCTTCTGGATCATCCTCGAAGTTCGGGAAGAGTTCAGATGTTTCAGTCTCCGTTTTTAACAATCATCACTGAAACGTCACGGCGTGTAGATTATTAGTCCATACATGCTACGTCACATGTGCGAGGTATTAAAACTGCAGGGTATACACCGAGATGACTAAATATGTGAGTGATTTTTTTGTTTGTTTTTAATCGGTAAAAGGTCCCATGATAAGACTGCCTGGTCTACGCATCAGTCCATTTTGTCTGAAGTCGGTAGCCCCTCTCGGCTCTGTCTGTCTGTCTGTCTCTCTCTCTTTCTTTCTTTCTTTCTCCTACTCCCCCTTTCTTTCTCTCCCTCCCCCTCTAAAGGGTCTCATGGATAAGACTGCCTGATCTACGCATCAATCCATTTTGTCTGAAGTCAGTAGCGCTCTCGCTCTCTGTCTCTGTCTCTGTCTCTGTCTCTCTCTCTCTCTCTCTCTCTCTCTCTCTCTCTCTCTCCTACTCCCTCTTTCTCTCTCTCCCTCCCCTCTCTCTCTCTCCCTCTTCCTCCCTATATCTCTCTCTCTGTCTCTCTTTCTCTCCATTTCTTCTACCGTATCTCTCACCTTCTGTCTGTCTGTCTGTCTCCCCCCCTCCCCCCTCCCCTCTCTCTTCCTTTCCTTCTCTCTCCCCCTCCCCCTTTCTCTCTCATCCTCCATCTTCCTCTCTTTCTGTCTCTGTCTCTGTTTGTCTGTCTGCTGTCTGTCTGTCTCTCTTTCTCTCTCTTCCTCCCTCTATCTCTCTGTCTCTGTCTGTCTCCCACCCCACCCCCCTCTCTCTCTCTCTTTCTCTCTGTCTCTCTCCATATGCGTGTTCCCGAATAAACGTACGCATACGTGTAACTGTTCGCACAATATTGAATTTAAAAAAAAAAAAAAAACTCAGCAGGGAGAAGGGGGTTGGGGATGGTTCAGGGATGCAGAAAGAAGAGGGGGAGGTTGGGGAGGGAGGGGTGGGGTGGGGTCAGGAAGACAGGGAGGACAGGAAAGACAGGATCGGGTGACGTAGAAAACAGAGTGAGGACAGAGGAACACAGACAGAGACGGCAGAAAGACGCGGGCATCAGAGCCGGTTGGTGAGTTAACAGACACAGACACGCACAGACAGACAGACAGACAGACAAAAGAAAGGTAAGGCACACGCAGAGGCAGGGGCAGGCCAAAGAAGCTTTCAAATCGGAGACAGCAGACATGGGAGATAATACGTGCCTCAAGACTTAATGGAGTATTTCAGGACCCACAGAGTCTGCGTCTTCCTCCTTGCACACAAAATCAATATAATCGCCTATGGCCGTAATACTGAGGGTGGTGGTGGTGGTGGTGGTGGTGGTGGCGGTGGTGGTGGTGGTGGTGGTGGTGGTGGTGGTGGTGGTGACTGATAATGATGATGATGATGTGCTTTTCAGGACTTCAGTTCGCATGTTGTACCCAAAACTAATTCAACACGATCCTCTTTGGTCAGAATGATGATGGAGATGATGATAGTGATGGTGGTGGTGGTGGTGGTGGTGGTGGTGGTGGTGGTGGGTGGGTGGTGGTGGTGGTGGTGGTTACGGTTGTGGTGGAAGTGGAGATAGTGACAATAATACTGATGATTTTGATTGTAATGATGATGATGATGATGATGATGATGATGATGATGATGTGGCGGTGCCGTGGTGACTACAGGCTCAGCTCGACGACTGTGACAATATCAACGACGAAGATGACCAATTAGATGATATTAATGGGGAAAAAAGAATTGGTGCTGACAATAAAGATGATGATGGTGACAATAACAACGATGACAATAATAAAGGGGTATAATCAGAGATGGAAAGAAGATGGCAAAGACCGAAAAACAAAGACAATAAATGATCGATCAATCCATCAGTTGATCGATCAGATAATCAAAGAACGAAACTTCTTCAGAAGAGAGAGAGAGAGAGAGAGAGAGAGAGAGAGAGAGAGAGAGAGAGAGAAGACAGAGAGAGAGAGAGAGAGAGAGAGAGAGAGAGAGAGAGAGAGATTCAGATTCAGATGTTTTATTCTTACAGGCCTTGGTCCCTCAGAAGGGGGATATACATGAAACATAACAAAGTCGCTTCACGAAACTAATAATAATGATTACAATGCACAGGTGCTTCGCCGTTTGGAAGCTTTGAATAAAAATACTGCGAACTGCTTTACAGTATTTTCATTTGCAGATGACATTAACAAAATACGCTTGAATAAGCAAGGTCTTGTATAACATTTTGGGGGAATAAACTTTTCTCTTATATCTTGTAACTCTGGACAAGTTAATACAAAATGCACTTCATCTTCTCTTGACTGTCGACATAATGGACACAGCAGACCAGAGGCATTTACTTGTCTATAACGGTAGTGATGAACAAGACTATCAGAAACACCAACTCTAAATCTTGTCATTACAAACTTCAAGCGCCTGTCCATGGTCATTGGCATATACGTTGGCAGCGAATGCACATCAATAAATGTTCTATAGAAACTAAACCTGTCACTATTCTGAACATGAAAATTCCAGTCTTGCCACCTACAGTCAATTAGTCTTTCTTTAAAGGTACGAAGAAAACTGTTCATATCTCCGACACCTTGGTTAAGCCATACGTACCCGAAACCATGTTCATATAATTTCGCTTTAACACGTGACACCCAGTTCATCTTGCCTCTATTATCTAGTTCTATCAACGTTTTAAAGGCTTTATGGGGTAATCTATGTTCAGCCATCTGAGTTAATCTGAGCCAGTACTTGATACATTTAACAGTGAAGTGCAAAGATATGGGATATCCATAAACAAGATTATTTGGGGTTTGTGACGATACACCCAAGAACTTTTTTAAAGCAAATAAATGAACCTTTTCGCATTGTGCAGCAGCAGCATCAAGACCACACAGTTCAGCCCCATATTATAACATAGGCAGGATTTGAGCATTAAACAATTTCAAAAACAAAGCAAGAGATTCATTATTCAGCTTCGACAACTTCTTCATAAAACATAGCAATGCATTTTTGGCTCTGCAAGCAATATCTTTACATACGAAAGTGAAACTTAATCGCGTAGAGAAATATACACCTAAATATTCATATACATTTACAACAGGCATATTTGCCCCATCATATGTTCATTTTTCCCGAGAGGAAAGGTAACCCCCTTTTCTGAAAACGATTATATTACTTTTACTCAAGTTTTCTTTCAGCAGGAGTGAATTAGCTACCCTTTGCAAACTGTTTAGTTGAATTTGGAGGCCGATTACTGTCTCAGACATTAATGCCACGTCGTCGGCAAGCAGTAGAATAAATATTTCCAGAGCATCATTTACAAAATGGGCACCATGTCTTCCAGAGTTTATCACCCGCAAAGTCAGCTCATTAATGAATAAAGAAAACAAAAACTGGGCTGCATACATCACCCTGCTACACCTGATGTGCAATTAATATAATCAGTTAAAGCAGCACCACATCGTAACTTTGCCTTTACACAGTCATACATACCCATAATGCATTTAAAAATCTTTCCATGAATACCGTTTTTAACAAGATAGGCCAGAGTATGGTTCTATTGATAGAATCAAACGCTTTCTCAAAATCGATGAAAGCAACATACAACTTACGGTTCAGACAAAATTGTTTGTGAATGAAAGCCGATAATGTGAACATATGGTCTATGGTGGAACGATTTTGTTTAAACCCAGCTTGAAACTCACCTGTAATGTTATTTTCCTCAACCCACACTGGAAGTCTTTTATTAATAATTGCACTGTACAGTTTGCTGCAAGCATTGCACAAAGAAATTCCTCTGTAGTTATTTAGATTGGTAACATGACCTTTTTATACAGTGGCACAACAATTGACTCACACCAGCTTTCAGGATATATGCCTCAATCAAACAGAGAATTAAAACATTTTTCCAAAAATTCGATTACCAAATTTGATTTGGAGGCATTTTTAATAAATTTCCCTATGATTTTATCCGGACCGGCAGCCTTGCGACTTTTCAGTGTTTTTAGCGCAATCAAAATTTCTTCTACTGAAATAGGTTGATTCAAATTATCGTCGTCGTCGTCGTCGTCCTCGGCGTCGTCGTCCTCGCCGTCGTCGTCGTCATCATCATCATCATCATCATCACAATCATCATCATCATCAACATTGTCATAAACATCATCATTCTTAACAGCATCATAAGCACTTTGGTCACTATTACTTTCTCCCTGAACCAGAACATGTTCAAACTTGTCTTTTCTTTCCAACAATTCTTTAAAGTGTACATATCAATCGCTTATGCAAATGTTATTTCAAATCTGCCTTCTTGTTGTAGATATTTGACGCACAGGTTCCCAGAAATCTTTTTGATTATTTACAGATCGTAATAAGTCAGTTAATAGAGTGTCATTGAATTGCTTCTCTTTTCTCTTTAACAAATGTTTATATTCACGTCTTGCTATACATAAAGAAGTGCGATCAGGTGGAGACAAAGTACGCTTAAATTTCTTCAACACATTGCGTACAGTTTTCTTTGCTGCACGACATTCTTTATCACACCAGTCGGCATCTTTCATGCACCTATCAATGTGTATTTGTTTCTTCATAAAGTCTGCTGCATCTTTTATACAATGATTAAAAACCTCAAGTGCTTCGTTGATATATATATACATATATATATATATATATATATATATATATATATATATAGATGTCTTGAACTGATCGCTATTTCAAACTGCCTTTGCATGTCGTTTGAACAGATGTTGTCTCTGAACACATTGCTATGGGTTCCGTCCCATACAAACTTTTCGAAAATATGAAAATCATCCTGAACACAAATCTCATTATTCATAGGGAAATGAATATATAATTCCAAAGACAAATCGTCAGATTCAATTCTATCACACACATTCATTCTGATGCTATCAGACAATCTTGAATACAAATCATACGACAGTAAAAAAAATAATCATCCACACTGGTACCATTATCAGCTATGTACGTGTAACGACCTTGAAGGTCATCCTCACACATACTGTTCAAAACACACAGGTCAAAAACAGTGCACATGTTAAGTAACATTTTGCCATAATTATTAACCACACGGTCTTCAGAATTTCTGTTCAGATTCAAAGGACCACTCAAATGTTGATTAACAAAATCACACAGATTGGATTCTAAGTCACAAGAAATATTTGAGGTTCTGCTATTTAAATCTCCATTAATTACTATGTACATATCATGTTCTTTATTATAAAGCAAACAATCGCATAAAAAAATCTTCCAATAAAGAAATACCATTTTCATAATCAAAATGCACATAATATGGTGAGTTCTCTGGCGGCATATAAGCACAAACATACATAATGTGTCTTTCAATGCCGAAAAGGCATTTATCCAACACAAAAGCGTAAAAAAGATGAGACTCCACACATATAGGTTTGACAAAAGAACATAGCTCATATCTTATCAAACATATAATTCCACCCGAATGTCTTCCGTGTGCTGAGAGTTTAACAGCAGGCTTACAAAACAATGTGTACCCTTTAAAAATAGGCACCTGAAAATCTACAAACGTCTCAACTAAACAAACAAAATCAAAGGAACAAATATACGAGACAAAATCATAATCATGTATTTTTGTGAGTTGTCCATTAACGTTCCAATGAAGGAAAGAAAAGGGTTTCGTTTTATTACATACATTAACATCATCAAACACATTATTCATCACTGACGAGGTCAATCCACACACATTTCCATTTGACACATCGTCAACAGAGCTGTTCACGTGTACCGGCGACACAGAAACCTCGTCACACAACACGGGCTCACAATTCTCACGTGGCGCCAACTCGCCGACACTGTCGCGCTGTGACAAGGCCACCGGCGTCGACTCAGAGTTCGTTCCCTCCACAGCAGCGGACAAAAAACGAGAGAGAGAGAGAGAAGAGAGAGAGAGAGAGAGAGAGAGAGAGAGAGAGACAGACAGACAGACAGACAGACAGACAGACAGACAGAATGTTAAAAACGATTCTAGAGAGAACACAATGCCACACACACACACACACACACACACACACACACACACACACACACACACACACACACGCACGCACGCACGCACACACACAACACACACACACACACACACATCATCATCATCATCATCATCATCATCATCATCATCGTCATCATCACTACCACCACAACTACCACCACCACCACCACAATAACAAGCAAACACATCAACAACAACAACAAAAACATCCCAGCCAATTATCTGGCACCGAGGAGGACATTTCCGAGCTTGTCACTCCTCTCCCGGGCTGTTCAGAGTCTACAGACCCAGTGATCATGACGTGGGAATTAGTTCCGAACGAGAGCGTGCATCACCATCTTCCTCTAGGCAACGGAAGTGCTTTTTGCTCGTTCTCAAATTAAGCAAGAAGATAACGAGATCTTGAGCAGGAAGGTCCGCATGATTGTTCATTTTATGGAGATTCAAGAAATGCACCAGACGGGGGAATTGAAATAATGGTAAAAATGAAAAGTGTGAAGAGAGAGAGAGAGAGAGAGAGAGAGAGAGAGAGAGAGAGAGAGAGAGAGAGAGAGAGAGAGAGAGAGAGAGAGAGAGAGAGACTCGGACACTATGATGTCACAATTTTGTCATGACCCCCAAAAAGTCTAGGACAGCTGGAAAGCTGCCCAAGAAAGGACCCATTAACTTTTGTTGCGGATCCGAGGAGCAGTTCTGGGTCAAAGGGTGGAATCAGGATCCGTCTCATCTTGCTGGAGGTCAACGCTCTCCCGTGAGTCCTTCTAGTTATCAACGCTTCTGGAATAAATGTTAACAACCGACT
>CM065742.1:47343880-47356380 GCA_033310375.1 Conus canariensis
ACCGAATTCCATGCAAAAGCTACTAAACTGATTTCCATGCAAAAGCTACTGAACCGATTTCCATGCAAAAGCTACTGAACTTATTTCCATGCAAAAGCTACTGAACCGATTTCCATGAAAAAGCTATTGAACTGAATTCCATGCAAAAGCTACTGAACCGATTTTCATGCAAAAGCTATTGAACCGATTTCCATGCAAAAGCTATTGAACTGAATTCCATGCAAAAGCTACTGAACCGGTTTCCGTGCAAAAGGTACTGAACCGATTTTCATGCAAAAGCTACTGAACCGGTTTCCATGCAAAAGGTACTGAACCGATTTTCATGCAAAAGCTACTGAACCGGTTTCCATGCAAAAGGTACTGAACCGGTTTCCATGCAAAAGGTACTGAACCGATTTTCATGCAAAAGCTATTGAAGCGGTTTCAACAAAACATAATGGAAAGACGGAAAATGGGCTAAGGACAGACTCAATAGATTTTGGTGCGGATCTGGATTAAAGGCTGGATACAGGATCTGGATTCAAGGCTGGATACAGGATCTGGATTCAAGGCTGGATACAGGATCTGGATTCAAGGCTGGATACAGGATCTGGATACAGGATCTGGATTCAAGGCTGGATACAGGATCTGGATTCAAGGCTGGATACAGGATCTGGATTCAAGGCTGGATACAGGATCCGTTCGACGTTGACTGAGGTCTGTGCTCTCCCGAGTGCCGTTGGATGTTAGGCACGGGGAGAGAGAGAGAGGGGAGAGACGACCAGTTCCAAATGAAGCTATCTTTCCTGTCGTGTTGAGAGAGGCAGGCTCGACAGTCCGGTATGAAGAGTGGTGCTGACTTTGCTTTCTTCCTACACTGACAGACCTCTGCTCACAATGGTTTACTCGAGTCCAGTTTGAAAGTTAGGCCTTTTCTTCTTGACATTGCGGTTTTTTTTGTTTTTTTTTGTTTTTTTTTTTCTTTTTTTTTTAATGCTTTCTTACTTTGTATTCATGGCTGTTAAGACATGTAATTATAACGCTGAGTTTGTTAGCTGTAAAATGAACATGTTTGCTGTCTGCAGCAATCATGCACAGATTTCACACTTTCTTTTTTCATTTGAAGGGTTCTAGAGTCTTCCTTCTAAAAGTCGACTGATGGGATTGGCCTTGGTCATTATTCATGTCCAGCGGATACAATGGCTTCGTTACATCTGATTTTTCGGAGACTGGCTTCAACTACAATCGTTCCTTCACTTCCTAATGAAAGATTTCTGCGCGGGTAGCAAACGACTTCAAGTCATGTGCGATTTTCGTTTTGTTTTGGTTTGTTGCCACAACTCGTTGACTATAATAAATATTTGATAGAAAGGACAGGAGGCCTAGAACAGATCCTTGAATCACACCTAGTGGGATTTTTCTCAGATCTGGATTTTTCGTCTTAAAGAACCGACAGCTACCTATTGCAGAGCTACCACTTCAAAGGAAATATTTTGTATAATGAATAAACCACAAACAAGCAAACAAACAAACAGAAAAAAACTGGCATATAATTGTCATATTTTGTCAAAAAGCATATGTATAATTATCATTAATGCACCAAAAAATTAGAGTGAATGAACTGATAAATCAATCACTGAAACAAACAAATCAGTCCCTCGATCAATTGATCTACCATAATGAATCGATAAATCAATTACTGAAACAAACCAGTCAATCAATCAATTAATCTACCATAATGAATTGATGTATCAGTTACTGAAACAGACAAACCAGTTAATCAATCAATTAATCTACCGTTAATCATACCCCATGCCGCTTTCGTGCTTGTGCCGACAAAAGCCTCTTTCCAATCCATCCCTTGAATCAGAGTGAAGCTGGCCACAGGAAGTCTGCCATTCAGGAAGTCTGCCATTCAGGAAGTCTCCATTCAGGAAGTATCCCATTCAGGAAGTCTCCCATTCTGCTGCCAGTTTTTTTGTCTCCCCCCCCCCCCCCCCCCCCCCCCCCCCCCCCCCTCCCCCCACTTCCTCTTACACACAATCTATCTTCTCTCTCTGTTAAACACGCAAAACCATTGACGGGTCGTTTATCTTCGCTTATATGCACCATCTTAGAAGGGCATGCGAATACGAATGCCAGTCCTTATTCAGTTTCAGGCCCAAATCCCTCACTGAAGGGGTGTCAAATAATACAAAGGTGAAAAATTACAAGAAGTATTACAAGATGTCAAAATCATAGTGTAGACACAAAAGGAGCATTAAAGGAACCGAATCAGATGTGAACATCCTGAAATGTTAGAAAGCTATGGTCTCTTTTGAGCATCGAAGATGCGCAAAGCCAGGCTGAAACTAGCACTTTCGTTTCTAGACGATATTTTAAAATTGATCCGAAAGTTATGAGATTCTTATCATACTTTGTATTGTACTGATTTAGTTCTAAGGTCATGCAGGATAGGAAAATGCATCTCATCTTCTTTAGCCTTGTTACACAAACGACATCGCATTTCATATTCACCTAAAGACCAATATACCCAACGATGGCAAGTGATCTCGGAAACACCAAATCGACATTCAGTCAAGGCAGATATCATCATATTCGTTCCTGTTAACTCCAGCATACGGTTAAATGAAGTATAACGTTTTCAACAGTCTCTACCGGGTGAACCTGTCACTCGTATGAATATGGTCATTCCAGTCTTGCCATCCACAATCTACAAATTAGACACAGCATGGTTGTCAGTACGGCACCGGGGACCAGCATATTGCGAGAGCAGATCACAGAGTAAAGCAGAGTATGGGATGATGTTTCCACCGGCACACAGTAATTACGTAAAAAATAGTTTAGGTGTGAGCACGCTATTACCCACTATAGTAAATATTTTCAAATAAAGAAACTGATCGATACGCTGACGATGATTACTATTTGAATGGCGAGATATAGACGAAGTCCGTTTTTTTTTTTTTAAGTGAGTGTGTGTGTGTGTGTGTGTGTGTGTGTGTGTGTGTGTGTGTGTGTGTGTGTGAGTGAGTGAGTGTGTGTGTGTGTGTGTGTGTGTGTGTGTGTGTGTGTGTGTGTGTGTGTGTGTATCCGCGTGCGTGCGTGCGTGCGTGCGTGCGTGTGTGTGTGTGTGTGTGCGTGTGCGTGCGTGTGTGAGTGCGTGTGTGTGTGTGTGTGTGTGTGTGTGTGTGTGTTGTGTTTGAGCATAGAAGATAGGTTGGTTCTTTCTTTTTTTGCTGTACACCGAGCCTCGGATCTTTTGTAAATAAAGGATTAAGAAAAGCATTAAAAAAAATTTAAAAAAAAAAACACGCACAGTGAAGTCCTGTCTGATGTACACAGACCAGTTCCTGTGAGGAAATGTGCGTGAAAACATGTAACTGTCTATGCGAGTGTGTCTGTCCTACTGTACGAGTCATAGCAATAAAATAAATCCAAGGGGCTGTGCAGTTAAGACACCAGCAATGGAACAACATCCAAACTGCCCTGGCCAGTGTCGAATGGCCAATAAACCCAAATCCAATGGACACTGACAAGTGTAAAACGAGCTATGGAACCAAGTCCAATACTCTTTGACAAACATACAACGAGCAATAAAACAAACTCTAATATGCCTTGACAACCACACAGCGACCAGTGGAATATATTCCAATGTAGGCTTACAAGCATGAAGGAGCAACGAAACAAACTTTCACACACCCTGACAATCATGAAGCGACCAATAAAACAATATCCTATACTGACCTTCACAAGTATTAAAAAAAAAAAAAGCAAAATAGCAAAATCCAATGGACCTTGAAGAAAATGGAAAAAAAAGGGGTAATGATACACACACACACACACACCACACACACACACACACACACACACACACACACACACACACACACACACACACACACACACACACACACACACACACACACACACAGATAGAGAGAGGGCGAACAGACAAACAGGGAGAGAGACCGACAGACAGATATAAAGGAAAGCAAAGCGGTTGGACGTCCATCTGTCTAAGAGTTTCAAAAATTTGGATTATTACCACACGAAAAAGAAAAACCAAGACAACAGCAAGATTTAGAAAGGTGACAAGAAAGAAAGCAAGAAAAACAGGAAAAAAAAAGCGCAAAAAAAAAGAAAAAAAAGAGAGAAAAGGAAAGGAAAAGAAACAACAACAACAGCAACAAAACTATGAGAAGCACAATTCAGTCTTGCTCGAACACACCCGTGCACACCACATCCTCCAGTTCGTCTGCCTCAGTGACTCCTGCCACGATCAAATACCCAAACACCATGCTACCAAGACAGAACTCGTCAATCACCTAAAGGCGAATCCTGAATCCGGGAAGGAAGAAAACGGCCGACAAAATGGATGGCACGGACCGAGTGGTGAGGACAGGTCCCTGTCGCAGTGCGCAGAGATGAAGAGAAAAGGGAACAGCAGGAAAACCCCAAGCTCTTAAATGGGAACCCTTTAGGGAAAAAAGAACAGGAGAAACCGACAGGCCAATGTCAACATGAAGGCAAAAGACGCAAGATCAAACCAAAGAACGTTCACAACCTGAGCTATCCGAACACGTTTTATTACCTAAGCGAAGGAGCCAAGGATCTTCATGTTGCCGCCGGACTCCATTGGTTGGTTTACCTCTGACCAGGATTACACCCAGAATTCACGTCCCTGATTTCAACGAAACTTGGTGGACAGGATTACGCCTAGAATTCACGTCCCTGATTTAAACTACACTCGGTGGACAGGATTACGCCTAGAATTCACCTCACTGATTTCAACGAAACTTGGTGGACAGGATTACGCCTAGAATTCACCTCACTGATTTCAACGAAACTTGGTGGACAGGATTACGCCTAGAATTCACCTCACTGATTTCAACGAAACTTGGTGGACAGGATTACGCCTAGAATTCACCTCCCTGATTTCAACAAAACTTGGTGGACAGGATTACACCTAGAATTCACCTCCCTGATTTCAACGAAACTTGGTGGACAGGATTACACCCTGAACTCACCTCCCTGATTTCAAACGAAACTTGGTGGACAGGATTACACCTAGAATTCACCTCACTGATTTCAACGAAACTTGGTGGACAGGATTACGCCTAGAATTCACCTCCTGCTTTAAACGAAACTTGGTGGACAGGATTACACCTAGAATTCACCTCCCTGATTTAAACGAAACTTGGTGGACAGCATTACACCTAGAATTCACCCTCCTGATTTCAACGAAACTTGGTGGACAGGATTATACTCTGAACTCATCTCCCTGATTTCAACGAAACTTGGTGGACAGGATTACACCTAGAATTCACTTCCCTGATTTCAACGAATCTTGGTGGACAGGATTACACCCTGAACTCACCTCCCTGATTTCAAACGAAACTTGGTGGACAGGATTACACCTAGAATTCACCTCACTGATTTCAACGAAACTTGGTGGACAGGATTACACCCAGAATTCACCTCACTGATTTAAACGAAACTTGGTGGACAGCATTACACCCAGAATTAACCTCCCTTATTTCAACGAAACTTGGTGGACAGGATTACACCTAGAATTCACCTCCCTGATTTCAACGAAACTTGGTGGACAGGATTACACCCTGAACTCACCTCCCTGATTTCAAACGAAACTTGGTGGACAGGATTACACCTAGAATTCACCTCCCTGATTTAAACGAAACTTGGTGGACAGGATTACACCTAGAATTCAGCTCCCTGATTTCAACGACACTGGTGGACAGGATTACACCCTGAACTCACCTCCCTGATTTCAAACGAAACTTGGTAGACAGGATTATACCTAGAATTCACCTCCCTGATTTAAACGAAACTTGGTGGACAGGATTACACCTTGAACTCACCTCCCTGATTTAAACGAAACTTGGTGGACAGGATTACACCCAGAATTCACCTCCCTGATTTACACTAAACTCGGTGGACAGGATTACACCCAGAATTCACCTCCCTGATTTAAACTAAACTCGGTGGACAGGATTACACCCAGAATTCATCTCTCTGATTTAAACTAAACTCGGTGGACAGGATTACACCCAGAATTCACCTCTCTGATTTCAACGAAACTCGGTGGACAGGATTACACCCAGAATTCACCCCCCTGATTTCAACGAAACTTGGTGGACAGGATTACGCCTAGAATTCACCTCCCTGATTTAAACGAAACTTGGTGGACAGGATTATACCTAGAATTCACCTCCCTGATTCAAACGAAACTTGGTGGACAGGATTACAGCCAGAATTCACCTCACTGATTTAAACTAAACTCGGTGGACAGGATTACACCCAGAATTCACCTCCCTGATTTAAACTAAACTCGGTGGACAGGATTACACCCAGAATTCACCTCCCTGATGTAAACTAAACTCGGTGGACAGGATTACACCTAGAATTCACCTCACTGATTTAAACTAAACTTGGTGGACAGGATTACACCCAGAATTCACCTCCCTGATTTAAACTAAACTCGGTGGACAGGATTACACCTCGAATTCACCTCCCTGATTTCAACGAAACTTGTTGGACAGGATTACACCCTGAACTCACCTCCCTGATTTAAACGACACTTGGTGGACAGGATTACACCCAGAATTCACCTCCCTGATTTAAACGAAACTTGGTGGACATGATTACACCCAGAATTCACCTCCCTGATTTAAACGAAACTTGGTGGACACATCGAATGTGGCCCAAGAACAAAGCATTACATTTTGGAGCAGATACGTGGAATGGATCTGAATTAAACTTTATTATATTAGGTATTTATATAGCGCCTATCCTCGGTCACAGACCACTCTCTAAGCGCTTTACAATCAACACACTACCTCACTCACTCAACGGGCTGCCTACCCAGGTAGAGCTGGCCGAAGAGCAGCCTACTGGCGCTCATTCAGTCGTTTCCCGTATTCCTCCAGTTTCTCACACAGGATGCATGCGATGTTTATACGTGTCCACCATTTCCACTGGTACACGATGGCACACGATAACAGTAAGTGACAATTTGTGTGGCTTGGTAAGAAATACCAGGCGGCTATCTTCAATCTACATCAATTTTGCCAGGGCAGCGGGGAACCCCCCTGCTCTTTTCGATTTTCAACTGCCGTGGGTTCTTTAACGTGTGCAGGGGGCCAGGAAAGCACACGGGTCTGACTCGCTTATAGTCCCCATCCGATGGACTTGACGTTCAGTTCAATTTGTCATTCAAACTGGGAAAGAAAGGGCGAGAAAGGCAGGGCTCGAACCCATGCACTTCTCACACGTTGGATTGGCAGGCGAACGTCTTAACCACTCTGTCACCTTTCTTCCTAAAACTGCAGTGGGAGAGGGGGTGGGAGAGAGACGCTGGGGAGGGGGGGGGGGGGGGACTTGGATCAAAATGTGGATCCCGAATCATTCTGTAGGAATACTTTGTACATGGAGGAGTAGCTGCTACTTTCGATACAAACTTTTACTTTCCCTCGCGGGGAAAAGGCTTTTCCATGGTCTGTTAACATTATTACGTCGTTCTTACCGAACATAAACACTGTGACGTTCTTGTTACAAACTGATAAATGCAAACGAGGTCATGTATTTTCATGGAATATGAAGATACTAAAACGTCATTATTTTAATATCATGTTTGTTCTACTAAAAAAAACCAAAAACACACACACACACACACACACACACACACACACACACACAAGAAGTGACTCCAAACACGTACTTTTTTCTCGTGTCCCCTGGAGGCAAACAGTTGTGCTTATACACATGGGCTGAGTGAAAAGACGGATCCAAATAAAAAGACGGATCCAAGTTTCCTTCGACCATGGCGCAGGCCTTTGAAGTTGACTCAACAAACAACGAAACTTCCTTCCCCTCTTTGATAGTTCTCTATGTGTTCTGTATGCCTAGTGTCTGATTTTTTCTGTGCGCACTGGTACACGAAGCAGCGGTGGTTAGAAATGATGGGCATGTATATGTTTTAAGATGGGAGCATTCATTAATCATGAGAAAGATAGAGAGAGAGGTAAGGTAAGGTAAGGTAATGTTGCTTATAGCCCAGCCGACCGCAAGGGGCATATCAGGGCTGTCACCACGTTAAAATCAACTCACAAGTCATTCATTCACACAACTCTTTAAAACACATCTTCTAAAAACCCACCCGAAATTTTGTTTAAAAAAAACAAAAAACTTTCCACTGTAAAATCTCAGATCCGATGAAAAATGTTAATCTCTTTCAAGAATTCAAAGATCGCATCAGGCGGAACATCTCTGAACAAGATTTTCATGGAATCTGCTGTAAAATGTTTGTGTCTCATATCATGCAAGTCCCAACACTCTAAAAGAATATGTTTCATTGTGAGAGAGAGAGAGAGAGAGAGAGAGAGAGAGAGAGAGGAGAGAGAGAGAGAGAGAGGGGGAGAGGGAGAGAGAGAGAGAGAGAGAGAGAGAGAGAGAGAGAGAGAGAGAATGGTATTGTACTTCTACCGGTGCTATCACGTATTTCAGTAGTTTTCTTGGTACAGTGGTAAATCAAAACATGTACATACTAAGAAACTATCTATTGGGCTGGTACATTTACCTGAATTCTTTGTACACCATCAAATCGTTTTCATGCAGACGTAACATGTCTGACGTCATTATTCTAGCACAGCTTGACGACGTCAGTATGGGAACGTCTTCAGCTTAGCAATTTTTTTTTCCCCCAAAAGGGTCAGTCTTGTACGACGGTCACAAACTGTAATAACTTGCACAACAGCGTAGATATAAACTCTGCACAAAAATTCAAGCAACTAGAGCAGCTGAACTGCGCTAGACAGTATTGTTATTGGCGCCTGGTTCGGTATCATCTCATTTTCTTTACAGACGAGTCCAGGTTTCTATTGGACTTCGAAGACAAACGTCACGTCAACAAATCCGGTGACAGCTTGGATACACTGTAACACTATGCTGTGATAAGAAATGACGGTTATGGTGGCGGTAGTTTAACAGTGCCGGCTGGCATCTGAGACAGCGATCACAGTAGCATTGTGGTTTTACAGAGCGATTCTGCGAACGCCCGTCGGTGGTCTACCTGGACGAGTTCATAACATTTCACGTAAACTCCACCCACCCCCCCCCCCCCCCCCCCCCGCCCCCCTCCCTCTCCTCAGCAAGGCAGCAAGAAAGAGGTGGACGTCAATGCTTCCATTCACAGAGCACCTGCTGCCGGAAACGTCACCCACCTGGTTTGGCCAGCCCAGTTCCTGAACTTTAACCCGTAAGAACAGCCATGGGACGAGCTAGGGATGACCTGTCTATGGTAGGATTGTACGTTCTCAGACACTGACTGCCCTTGAGGATATAAATTTGAAAAATTATTTGATAAGCTTACGCCGAGAAACCTAGACAAACGAATCACAAGACAAAACACGACGCGTTTCGACCTCCTAGATCTTCTTCAGGCAAGAGACACAACACTAAGGACAACGAAAATGATCAAGCTATCACTTGTCTTCATCCAGTTCTGCGCAGGACGGGCGTTGAATGACACACCTCTTCTGTTACGATCTGGTTCAAAGTCTCATCGCTTTCATTTCGGCCATCTTGAATCTGGCGTGATATTTGTCACGCCATCTTAACTCTGCTGTCTATTGTTGGGACCTAGACTCCTACAACGGTGGGCGTTGAGGATACGCTCAGTGCTCCGTGGAGACCGATCTCACAACATCAGCTCAACAGGCTGCTTGCTTCCACACTGAGACCAGCGCTGGTCTGAGCTGAAGTCAACGGAGGTCACACAAGATGACGAAATAGAAAAAAAAAAATGTGCTGAAATTGTGTTCACCCTCAAATCAACATGTTCGGTCGTGAACCTTTTTTTAATGACAAGATTTGTGCCCCATACTCTTTGGTTTTAATAATAATTCAGAAATTAAATACATGTGGTATTTGATTTTCTCTGACGACACGAGGTTGAAAGGAAGCAGCAAGACGCCATATTGGCGATGCCTGTTTAATGGTTGTTGGGCTGGGAGGGGGGGGGGGGGGGGGGTTGTTTTGTTTTGTTTATTTCAGTCATGAAAAAAATCATACTTTTATCAAGTATGTATTTATGGAAATCTGCTCTGTAATGTGTCAAAGTGACAACGTTCCCGAGTGTCAGACTTTTTTTTTTTTCAGTGAACATGTTCAATTAAAAAAAAAACCACTAATCCATTTTAACAATTCAGACACCTTTTCTGTTATGATCTGGTTCAAAGTGTAATCATTTTTATTTTGGCCTTTTGATCTGGCGTGATGCTTGTCATACCATATAACTCTGCTCTCCATTGTTGGGACTGAGACCCCTACAACGGTGTGACTTGGGGAAGGGCTGCAATAGATCCATCTTGTTTGCCTTTTCGTTTGATGTGAACTGTATTGGAAATTTTGATAAAAACGCAAGTTTTTCAAACCAAGACAACGAATAGAAGAAGAAGAAGAGGAAGAGAAGAAGAAGAAAAAAATAGGTCAATGAAATAAAATTGAACACACAAACAACAAAATAGATCAAGAATTTAACGAGAGACAAAAAATACATATCAATCCAACAGACCGAGGTTTAAGGGAAAAATTCGCCACCAGCTTCAACCTCTGCCCGACGGACGAGCAAATCAGCCTTTCACCCTTACGCTAAGGAACAGCGATATATCATCGAGAAAATATGAGGTATTCATATAAGCTACTTCAGAAAACTCCCAATAAACCAAAATGAACATGCAAAGGCCAACATCACCGACAACAAATGCCTATATTTACCGCGGTAACATAACACTTCCCACCTTCCAAAGCACTGGAGGGGGAAAAAAAAAAACACACACACACACACCTCATTCTCCATAAATGTCAGCAGACTGGCGAACAACCAAACTTTTGCTGTCAATGATCAATCCCTGATCAATGGAGATTGAGCGGGACCCGGTGACATTACCTGGGTACCTGCCGGCCTGGTGCCCGTTTCTGCAGGAACGCCATGACATGAGATAATGCCATTACTTTCTGTACCGTTTGGGCTCAGTGCCTATCTGCTTGCCAGCAGCAATCAACCTGACGAAGAAAACGAAGAAAATGAAAACGATACTAGACACGGTTAGCCGGGGGGGGGGGGGGGGGGGGAGGGGGGGGGGGTCCTAATGGTAGGCCCAATGGTCCAAACGATACGACCCTGGCGTAACTATATCGAATTGCTGTTTCTTGTATGTAGCCGATCCTGGGCCATCGATTACAAGGAGCAAAGCTACGAATTTCATCAGATGATCAGTTCAGAAGAAATCCGGAAGTTCCATTCTACCGGTAATTGGCATCATTTGAAACATTACACACACAGCGTCACAGCCGATTTTTCACAAGAACGCAATCATTCAAGAAGTACAGACCTCATCGCTAAAATCGTGGTGGGTCTCTTTGAGGATCTCGAATAAATGAAAAATAGCGATTGCTGAGACACTGAGTTCAGACACACCAGATATATAAACTAGGAAATACCTCTCTCTCTCTCTCTCTCTCTCTCTCTCTCTCTCTCTCTCTCACACACACACACCACACACACACACACCACACACACACACACACACACACACAACCAGAAGTGTGGGTCTATTCTGCGTTAGAAAATGCACACAAATACTTCTAATCCCGTGTACATGAAATCATCCAATGTCAAACAATAAGTATGTTTGATCTTCCAAGAGCACATTCGCATCTATTCAAGCGAGTCTGCGGTCTGCAAGAAGACGCCATTTTGGTTGTTTCTGACTGCCACAACGTTGCGTTCGTTCCTGGCGAACGTTCGCAATGACATTGTCAACTCCCTTATAACGTGGAACCATATCATGATGTGTTGTTATCATGGTAACGACTTAAAACATAAAAAGGAACGAAAATAAAGAAAGAGAAGGTAAAGACAGAAGCCGAAAAGAAGCAAAACAAACAACAACAACAAAAAGAGAAGAAAAAAAAAAAACAGAAAGAGAAGAAAAGAAACGTATAAAAACCGAACAACAAAATTTTAAAAAAAAAAAAAGGAGAACAAGAATAGAAACAAAAGAGCAAACAACATGGAGGAGCCCACGCACATGCAAAAGTTGCAGCCAAGAAAAGACGAACTGGTCTTCTTCACAGACGTCAATCATCGTAACGACCGAGCAAGCAAGTTAGAAAGTTTTTTTTTTGTTGTTTTTTTTTTAAACCCTCTTTCTGCTTCCACACCTGCTTCTGTGAGCAGGTCACTACGAACCGATTCCCATGAAGACGAATGGGGGTTATGGTTTGTATGCCGATTTTGTTTCATTCCTTACTAAGCCAGTAAATTCAACAGTCATTAACAATAAATGTTGTAGTATGTTGGTGCGCGTGTTGCGTGCACCGGTGTTCAAATCAGTATTTGTACAGGACTGCTTTAAAACCTTTGCTAATCCATATGCTCATGTCTGATGACATTTTCCCCGTGGTGTTCTCCCTGCGTGCAAAGTGCCACACAATTATTC
>CM065742.1:47366380-47371380 GCA_033310375.1 Conus canariensis
ATGTTAAATGATATTGCTTGAAACATATATCACACCGCACTTTATCAAGATTGTACTATTTGGTTTATTTTTCATTTGCCAGATGAACAAGTTTATTACTAAACAAAGAACTCTGATAAGCTACCTATAAACTTTGCCATAGAAAAGTAAGGGTATCTTTATTGTGATAAAAGCCACTGATGCCACATTATAGCAGAAAATAAGTCTTTTCTTCCAACAGTAACACATTAAAACAACACAACAACAACAACAACAACAACAACAAGCTCAAAATGACAATACATTTACCACATGAAAAAAAAGGCACATAATTATCATGGGAAAGGGAGACTAAACGCATGGAATCAAACAAGACGTAATGAGAGTTTCTTTAAAACAAGACATCGTACCTTACGTCAAAGTTTCTTGACGTCACATGTTTGACAGAACTGCACGCGCTATCTGTGAAAGGGCAGATGATGAAGTCATAGCACAGCGTGGGCCAAAACGAGGGTCACTGGCAGCTTGCAAGCCTCTTTTTATCCCCCAAACTTTCTTTCTTTCTGCGTACGCAAGCTATACTCCTGCGGACACTGCCTGTATCGACAGGCAGTGGAGGTTTGTGTGTATGACCGGTTTTTTGGGGTTTTTTTTTATACCGCCATTAAGACAGCCATACTCCATCTTCGGGGAAGCTGCATGGTATGTGTAACGTGTCACCCATACCAACGGCCACACTGGCCTTCTCTTCCGAAAGTTGGTGATGGGATTTGACGTGTGTGCAAGCTGTTGTGCGTGCGTTCACACACGGAGCCTCGGTTTATAGTCTCATTCGAAGGACTGTATGGGGAATGGAGTCAGAACCAATGTTAACTCCGAGGGGAAAAATCCCCCTGTACCGAAATTCGAACCCGCAACCCCAGGATCACGAGTCCGGCGCTCTGCCAACTGAGCTATCCCGGCCCCCATCCCCAAACTGACTGCGCCCCTACTGTCGACAGTTCTGCCCACCCCCACACCTCTCTCCAGCTTCCCCTCCCTACTTACAAAGACGGAGGAGAAGGAATGCAAAGGAGGAGAAACCGAGCCTGGTGGGACATGTCTGAACAAAGTTTTGATGGCGTCTACTACGTCAGAGAGGCTTGAAACTCCTCCTCGTTTCTCTCTTGGTTTCTGTTCTGACCCCTGCAGGGCAAAGCAACACGAACAGACCGCACACACAAAAGAAATCATGGTCAGTCTACTATCTGTAGAAGGGTCACCACAACACATGAGCCAATTCAACTCACAAATAGCCAATAATCAAAAAAAAAAAAAAAAGAAGAAGAAAAAACAAAACCTCTTCAACAATTAAAAAATAAAAATAAAACAACAACAACAACAACAACAACAACAAACAGTGCCAGGATCTCGCCCCCACACTGGCATTTCGTCAGATTATTAAACACATGGACCTTATTAACAAAGTGAACACGAAACGTCAATATTTACACAGAAAACAATGACATGCCTTAAATTAAAGACAAAAAAAAAAAATCACTGTGTGCTTTTATTTTCATTTTGACTGTAACATTTTTTTTCCCGTGGTTCAATCGATGTCATTTGTTGTGATCCTGAAATCTTTTTACAGAGTGTTCTAGGGCAGCTTGCCTACGCCAGGACACAAGCAGCACAGCAGTTCTTTTGACCGACACCCGCTATCTGGGCGTCCAGCTCTGGGGACCCATTGGTGAACTACAAAGGACAGCAGAACAATTCCTGATAGCCCTCACACTAAAGACGTAATGCGGCCAGAAACTGAATGAAGGAGGAGACAGAGAAGGAGAGACAGGGAAGTGGTGGGCACAGGTATTATAGTGAAGTAATAGAAACAAAAACAAAACGTAGAAGGAGGAGGAGACAGAGAAGGAGAGACAGGGAAGTGGTGGGCACAGGTATTATAGTGAAGTAATAGAAACAAAAACAAAACGTAGAAGGAGGAGGAGACAGAGAAGGAGAGACAGGGAGGTGGTGGGCACAGGTATTATAGTGAAGTAATAGAAACAAAAACAAAACGTAGAAGGAGGAGACAGAGAAGGAGAGACAGGGAGGTGGTGGGCACAGGTATTATAGTGAAGTAATAGAAACAAAAACAAAACGTAGAAGGAGGAGACAGAGAAGGAGAGACAGGGAAGTGGTGGGCACAGGTATTATAGTGAAGTAATAGAAACAAAAACAAAACGTAGAAGGAGAGGAGACAGAGAAGGAGAGACAGGGAAGTGGTGGGCACAGGTATTATAGTGAAGTAATAGAAACAAAAACAAAACGTAGAAGGAGGAGACAGAGAAGAAGAGACAGGGAAGTGGTGGGCACAGGTATTATAGTGAAGTAATAGAAACAAAAACAAAACGTAGAAGGAGGAGACAGAGAAGAAGAGACAGGGAGGTGGTGGGCACAGGTATTATAGTGAAGTAATAGAAACAAAAACAAAACGTAGAAGGAGGAGGAGACAGAGAAGGAGAGACAGGGAAGTGGTGGGCACAGGTATTATAGTGAAGTAATAGAAACAAAAACAAAAAGTAGAAGGAGGAGGAGACAGAGAAGGAGAGACAGGGAGGTGGTGGGCACAGGTATTATAGTGAAGTAATAGAAACAAAAACAAAACGTAGAAGGAGGAGGAGACAGAGAAGGAGAGACAGGGAAGTGGTGGGCACAGGTATTATAGTGAAGTAATAGAAACAAAAACAAAACGTAGAAGGAGGAGGAGACAGAGAAGGAGAGACAGGGAAGTGGTGGCACAGGTATTATAGTGAAGTAATAGAAACAAAAACAAAACGTAGAAGGAGGAGGAGACAGAGAAGGAGAGACAGGGAGGTGGTGGGCACAGGTATTATAGTGAAGTAATAGAAACAAAAACAAAACGTAGAAGGAGGAGGAGACAGAGAAGGAGAGACAGGGAAGTGGTGGGCACAGGTATTATAGTGAAGTAATAGAAACAAAAACAAAACGTAGAAGGAGGAGACAGAGAAGGAGAGACAGGGAAGTGGTGGGCACAGGTATTATAGTGAAGTAATAGAAACAAAAACAAAACGTAGAAGGAGGAGACAGAGAAGGAGAGACAGGGAGGTGGTGGGCACAGGTATTATAGTGAAGTAATAGAAACAAAAACAAAACGTAGAAGGAGGAGACAGAGAAGGAGAGACAGGGAAGTGGTGGGCACAGGTATTATAGTGAAGTAATAGAAACAAAAACAAAACGTAGAAGGAGGAGACAGAGAAGGAGAGACAGGGAGGTGGTGGGCACAGGTATTATAGTGAAGTAATAGAAACAAAAACAAAACGTAGAAGGAGGAGACAGAGAAGGAGAGACAGGGAAGTGGTGGGCACAGGTATTATAGTGAAGTAATAGAAACAAAAACAAAACGTAGAAGGAGGAGACAGAGAAGGAGAGACAGGGAGGTGGTGGGCACAGGTATTATAGTGAAGTAATAGAAACAAAAACAAAACGTAGAAGGAGGAGACAGAGAAGGAGAGACAGGGAAGTGGTGGGCACAGGTATTATAGTGAAGTAATAGAAACAAAAACAAAACGTAGAAGGAGGAGACAGAGAAGGAGAGACAGGGAAGTGGTGGGCACAGGTATTATAGTGAAGTAATAGAAACAAAAACAAAACGTAGAAGGAGGAGGAGACAGAGAAGGAGAGACAGGGAAGTGGTGGGCACAGGTATTATAGTGAAGTAATAGAAACAAAAACAAAACGTAGAAGGAGGAGGAGACAGAGAAGGAGAGACAGGGAAGTGGTGGGCACAGGTATTATAGTGAAGTAATAGAAACAAAAACAAAACGTAGAAGGAGGAGACAGAGAAGGAGAGACAGGGAAGTGGTGGGCACAGGTATTATAGTGAAGTAATAGAAACAAAAACAAAACGTAGAAGGAGGAGACAGAGAAGGAGAGACAGGGAAGTGGTGGGCACAGGTATTATAGTGAAGTAATAGAAACAAAAACAAAACGTAGAAGGAGGAGACAGAGAAGGAGAGACAGGGAGGTGGTGGGCACAGGTATTATAGTGAAGTAATAGAAACAAAAACAAAACGTAGAAGGAGGAGGAGACAGAGAAGGAGAGACAGGGAAGTGGTGGGCACAGGTATTATAGTGAAGTAATAGAAACAAAAACAAAACGTAGAAGGAGGAGACAGAGAAGGAGAGACAGGGAGCTGGTGGGCACAGGTATTATAGTGAAGTAATAGAAACAAAAACAAACAGTACAAGGAGGAGGAGACAAAAACGAGAAAATAAAAGACAAAAAAAAAAAGGAAAATGAAAGAAAAGAAAAAAAAAACATGAAAGAAAAGAAAAAAAAAAAAAGGAAGGAAAGAAAGAAAGAAAATAGGGGATGAACAAGAAAATTTCGTCGACTCTTTGAACTGTCTGCCAGTGCCAATCGTCTGGGGAGTACCTTTGACCTATGGTGTGTAAAAAAAAAAAAAAAAAAAAAAAAACGGAGTCTTTGTAATCACTTTATCTTGTGTGTGTGTGTGTGTGTGTGTGTGTGTGTGTGTGTGTGTGTGTGTGTGTGTGTGTGTGTGTGCATCTGCGGTAAACTTTCACATTCGCTTTTTTCACATTTGTAGCTGTAGTCATTATCGCTGCCAAGCTCAGCATAATGACAAATATTGATATGACATTACCAGCCATCACCTGCATGAAGATGTCACCAAAACTGCAAAGGCAGCAAACCTGCAGTCTGCGTACTGGGCGATATTTTCATTATTGTCAAAACTGACCTTTTTCTAGACATTTTGAAACTGACAGGAAATAATGTCAAACAACATTTTACACAAAACATTTTTTTTTTTTACCGAGCATACTTGTATGTATGAACGAATATATTATCAACTATAGAACGCAGATTGACCACATGTAAATAATCTTACAAAAAAATACTGTAAAGCAGGTGCTTATTTTGTGGTACACTATGCAAATAAAGCCGCAAGTAAGGAGCTAACTAAAACAGCTTCCCGTTTTCTTACCAACACTGAAGA
>CM065742.1:47381380-47386380 GCA_033310375.1 Conus canariensis
AGAAGATTTCGATTAATCGTGTCAAATGCTTTTTCGAAATCAATAAATGCAACATAAAATTTCCGGTTGTAACAAAACTGTTTCTGAATGAGAGCTAGTAAAGAAAACATGTGGTCGACTGTTGAGTATCCTTTCTTAAATCCGGCTTGACACTCACCTGTGATGTTGTTTTCTTCCACCCATTCTTGCAATCTGTTATTTATCACTATACCAAATACTTTACCGCCAACATCGCTCAAAGAAATCCCTCTATAATTGTTTGGATTATTAATATCACCTTTCTTGAAAATAGGTTGAATAACAGATTCAGACCAACTGTCAGGGAATTCACCGTTATCAAACAATTTGTTAAATAATTTGAAGAAAAAATGAACTACTTGATCGTTTGAATTCTTATAGAACTCCGCAATAATACCATCAGGACCAGCTGCTTTACGGTTTTTTAGTTTTCTAAAAGCAAGCAGAATTTCTTCTTTAGAAATTGGACGATTCAGGTAGCCTTCCGTTTCATCCTCTACCGAGTCCTCGTTTACCATATTGTCAGTATCCGTATCCAGCAATGCTTTAAAATGTTGAAACAAGGAATCAATAGATATGTTATTTCTAGGCTGTTTTCTTTTGAAAGATGCAATATGGATAACGTCCCAAACTTCTTTTTGGTTTTTCACTGACAACATAAGTTTGTCTAGCAATGCTTGATTGAACTGTTTTCTCTTCCGCTTTAATAAAGTTTTGTACTCACGTCTTGAAATAACATATGCATCTTTCTTTTTAGTTACTGAATCTACTTTTTCTTGAGATTTCACTGCACGCCGAAATACCCACAACAATCTTCTAGTGTTTCTTTTACAAAGTTTACATTCTAAATCGAACCCTTTACCTGAAGTTCCATTGTTATTAAATGATGTTCGTTTTTTCATGGATTCAGCACTCTCTCTGATACAATCGTTAAAAAAATTCAAAGCATCATTCACATTAACGTCAAGTAAATCAGTTGCAAGACCAATTTTGGTGTGAATTTCTCCACTGCTCAAAATACTGGTATATATATCTGCACACTTCTCATCCCACACAAATTTGTGCATGACATAATCCTTTTCTTGCATACAAAGATCAGGAGATTGAACCTTCGGAAAAACAACACATGCTGTCACTGGCATATGGTCAGAATCAATACGATCAACAACTGATAATTCACAATAGTCAAACAATATCATAAAAAGTTCACGTGAAAAAACAAAATAGTCTGTGACACTGCTCCCAGAATCAGATATAAATGTGTAGCAACCTTCATAGTCGCCTTTGCACATGCCATTCAAAATGCTCAGATCTAATGCAGTGCACATATTCAACAATGATTTCCCATAGTTATTCAGAGTATGGTCATTTGATCGTCGAGTCAAACCATGAGACAAGTTATTGAACTGTGGATGAAAATCATTTTTTACAGAATAATCATGAGAAATATCAGAAGTTCTGCTGTTCAAATCACCATTTACAATAACATGCACGTCATTCTGCAACAGAAAGTCAGTTAAGCATTCTTCAAGCATGCTTATTCCATTGTCAATATCAAAATGAGTGTAAAAGGAGATCCCTCTGGAGGTATATATGTACAAACATACAAAATATCTTTGTCTAACCCAAATAACCCTTTATCAATCAAAAAGATGCAGCAATTGATATGGTTCAGATTAATACTTTTGATGTAAGGAAGAAGATCATTTCTTATTAAACAAACAAGTCCTCCAGACCGTCTACCATATTTAGTGAATTTTACAGCAGGTTTACAAAACAATTTGTATCCAGTAAATATGTCAAACTGACATTCCTCAAGGAATGTCTCAACTAAACAAACAAAATCAAATTCACAAACAAAAGAAACGAAACTAGAATCACATAATTTTGATAACAATCCATTTACGTTCCACAGCAAGAAAGAGAAACGATTTCGTTTTGCAAGCAGCGAATGCTGCACGTGCTTGCTCACTCTGTCACCTGATGGCACGACCTTACTGTCCTGGTCAACACCGCGGCGCTCAAGCGTGTCAGTGACATGTGGGTCAGGTGAACGCACAAACGGTGCTCGGGGAATTTTGTTCCCTCTCTTGCTGCTTTCAAAGGGAAAAGTACATTTATGAAATGGCCGGCCAATGTCCTATCTAGACTCGCGCAAACTGTCCTCATCACCAAGGAAGTACTTCTTGCCATCTATAAGCAGGTGGTCAAAAACCATTATGGCTCTCTTCCCAACACTTCTGGCTTTTTTCAGATGGGGTGACAGTTTGCGCCTGATTTCCCTCACACGTAATGAGAAGTCCTCCCCGACAAAAACATTGGTTCCTTGCAGCCTCTTTTTTACTTTAAGGATTTGAACTTTGTTTTTGTAAAAGGAGCATCTCACAATGATTGGGGAATCCTGTCTGCCATTCAAGCGGTGAACTCTGTCAAATTCTATATCAGTTGTTATATCCAACTTATTAGTAATGACACCACGTAGTTTGGCTTCACAGTCTTCACTTGACTCGTTTTGATCCCTAGGTATTCCATAAAAAATCAGGTTGTTTCGTTTAGATCTGCCCTCAAGGTCGTCAGTCTTTTTTTCCAACTGTTCTACACGAGAGAGCAGATCAGAGTTTTCTTTTGACAGATTCAGATTTTCTTGTTCCAGATTTTCAACTTTATCTTTTAAGTCCATCATATTGTTTTGCAAGTCAACGTACTGTTCTCTCAGCCCTTTCATACACCGTTCCACCTCATCAAGCTTACTGTTTGTTTCGGCGTTCTGGACTTTCATAGACTGCAGCATGTCCATGACATCAGTAAGGGTAGGCTGCCGGCGAGGTGGAGGAGTAGACTGCCTGCTGCCCTGGGATGTCGCGGTCCTGTCCATGCTCGTTCGTCCGCTGCTGCCCAGTCGTGACTGCCTCAGGCTGTCCTTGGGTCCGGGGTTCTGCTCCACATCTCCGCACCTCAACAGCAAACTGCCCCAGAACAGCAGGGTGAGGAGCAGGCCAAGGGTGACACCGTCCATTCTGCCGCGAGGCGTCAACATGGCGACTCGCGCGGCTTTCTTCTCCATGGCTCTCTTCAACATAAAAGATGTGAAGACTGGCAAGAAGGAGCCGCATGTCGCTCGGAAAGCGAGAGGGGTCGACGGCATGGTACAGGAGAAGGCTGCTGGCAAAATATGGCGAACTGGATCCACTTCTTTCTTCTTCAAATACAAGAATTAGCGGAGCGACATGACATGCGACTTGTACGCTCCACTGTCAGGTCACGACCCCCCGAGAGAGAGAGAGAGAGAGAGAGAGAGAGAGAGAGAGGCAGACAGACAGACACGTAGAGAGTCGAGACAGATGCAGAGACAGATAGACAAGCAAAGACACAGATAGATAGACAGACACCCAGAGAGAGAGAGAGAGAGAGAGAGAGAGAGAGAGAGAGAGAGAGAGAGAGAGAGAGGCAGACAGACAGACACGTAGAGAGTCAGAGACAGATGCAGAGACAGATAGACAAGCAAAGACACAGATAGATAGACAGACACCCAGAGAGAGAGAGAGAGAGAGAGAGAGAGAGAGGCATGCTGGCAGACAGACAGACGAACAGACAGAAATGGGAAAGCAGTGAAGTATGTGATTATAAGATATATATATATATATATATATAGAGAGAGAGAGGAGAGAGAGAGAGAGAGAGAGAGAGAGAGATATTATGAACAATATAAAAAAAAGTCCTTAAAAAATCTGAAGGTGCTCAACCCCTTGGGGAGCAACATCTGTTAAAAAATATTTTTAAAAATGAAGTATTAAAAGATTTTAATACTTCATTTTTAAAAATATTTTTTAACAAATATATATATATATATATATACACACACACACACACACACATGGAAAAAAAAAAGCTGAACAAATGCAGTAAGAGTTACTAAGCTACAGAATCAAGCATGCAAACACAAATGAAAGCAGACCTGTTCCTAAACTATGTCAACACACAGACACAAAAAGCAATGCAACATGCGGGTGGGAGTGTTAAAGAGGTGGAAGGGGGAAGGGGATGGGGAGGAACAGAGAGTATGGGGGATCTGAACATGAACGGAATGAAGAGGCAGTCAGGAACATCACCGTTGAATGGTTGAGGATAACAAGATCACACACATAGTCACAATAAAACTATAGGCGGAAGAAATGGTTTGTAGAAAGACATACGGAAGGAAGGAGATGACAATGGAGAGGTGGGGGAGAGGCTGGGGGGGGGGGGGAGGAAACATGAGAAGCGGGCGGAGGGGGAGAGAGAGGGGAGGCGGGGGGGGGGGGGGGGGGGTTGTGCGAAACCAAACGATGGCAGGTCTATTAGACTGATGATGCCGAGTCAGCAACTTCTGTCATTAGACGTCCACGAACATTACGCTTGAATACACACACACACACACACACAAGCTAGTTTCAACATTGTAAGTAGCTCCAGACTCTGCTCAATAAAAGTGCGCTAGAATGAATGAGAATCGATTTAAAGAAACATTCTACGCACAGCTACATGAGTCTATGAACAGTGCTGATCATTGGCAGACGGGTTTTTTTTTTTCTTTTTTTTTTTTTGTGTTTGTTTGTTTGTTTTTTTTTGTTTTGTTTTGTTTTGTTTTCCGCGGCATTGGTGAATCACAACGTGATCGATTTTAACAACTTGAAAATGGCGTGAATGTACTGCAATTTTACACAAAATGGCGGAATATCCTAGCTTGGGGTATACATAGCTAGGATCTATCTATGGTACTGAGAATGTATATATCAGGAACTACTCTCAGAATAAGTCTACGAAGACATGATAGGGGTTAAGCATGGGAAAATATTTTTATTCAAGACTCCATATCTCAGAACAGATCCATTTTGGACAGCTGATACTGAACTGATACTTCATTCTTCACCAAACGGATTTGCCAACTGTTGTCACATGATCAGACCATGGCGGCGTTTATTCGATGAAAGCCTCAAGAACAT
>CM065742.1:47408880-47412211 GCA_033310375.1 Conus canariensis
CAGTACCATCTTTCTCAGGCAGATAAATACCTTCCCATACGAAAAACCATAACATTTGGGTGTTCTTTTTTCTAGGTTCACTGTGAGGCTTAAATGAGTTGCTTCATCCTTTAAAACATCTAGCTGGTTCTGAAGCCCAGAGACTGTCATACGGCAGGGTCATCTGCAAACAATAATAAGAAAAATTTCGACTGCGTTTGGAATAATTTGATTACTATGTTTTCCTTTTCTAGTTATTTCCATCCCTGATTCATTTATGAGTAAGGAGAACATACTTGGGCTCAACAAACAGTGTTGTCTGACCCCACGCAGACAAGGGGAAAAAAAGTCAGTAAATTCATTCTTATCACGAATGCGCACAAGAACGTTTTCATACACACCATGCAATGCTTCATAAAGTTTACCATTCACACCAGTATTTCGTAAAGTATTCCACAGAATATTTCTATTTACAGAATCGAAAGCCTTCCAAAAATCAACAAACATACACCTTGTTTTTTGTTTTTTTTTTTAACAAATATTTATTTTTTTTTACTAATCCAAACAATGTAAAAACGTGATCAACAGTACTATGTTTCCTTCGAAAATCTGCTTGCTCTTCAACATTTTTTGTGCTTTATCTATCCATGCAGTTAATTTTTTTTTTTATTGTACTAAGTTTACTAATACCAGTAGTGAGGGCTATCCTACAATAGTGTCTGGGTTATTTGAATCACTTTTCATAAAAATGATGTAATAGTATAATTAAAGACTGCATCTTCAATTCAAACGTGAAGTCGGTTCTGCTCTATGGCTGCGAGACTTGGAGAATGACCAAGGCAATACAGCAAAAAATTCAGACCTTCATCACACCTGTCTGAGGCGCATCTTCAAAATCAGATGGCCAGAGAAGATCAACAATGAAGATCTATGGAAGCAAGCAGGACAGGAACCAGTGGCCAAGCAGATTCTGCGGAGGAAGTGGGGCTGGATTGGACACACTCTCGGAAGCCAGCATCCAGCACCACACGCCAAGCCCTGACATGGAACTCGCAGGGGAAAAGGAAGAGAGGCCGATCTCGCAGCAGCTGGAGGCGAGACACTGAGGCAGAGATAAAGAGGCAGGGGACCAACTGGACAGGCATTCAGCGAGCAGCCCAGAACCGAGTGCGATGGCGGAGTGTTGTCGATGGCCAATGCTCACCCTTGAGCTATGAGCCTAAGTATGTAAGTAATTATTAAAGACTGCCCACTGGAGGACGAAAGATCCAGTTTCAAAGAGTTTATTAAAAAGAACAACTAGGAAAGTCAATTATGTCACGACTGGCATGTTTTATCATCTAAGCAACAATCGTATCAGGCCCAGCACTTTTTGTTTTAGATTGAGGATGTTTAATACTTGCCATAACCTCTTCTTTAGAGACAAGTCAACGAACAAAGGCTTGCTGTCACAGTTAACATTACCCCTAATCAACATAGGTTTCATAGTTATCTGAGTTATTAAAAAGAGAAATCTTCGTTCTAGTTAAAAACATTAAAAAAAAAAAGTAATCATACCATTGTTGTTTGGAGATTTCATTACAAACAAAGCTACCTCTGTTGACACTTCGAATCAGTGATCAAACGAAGTTTGAATCGCTTGATGAATCTTTCAATTTGTTCATCCTCCTTTCGTTAAGTTTTCTTTCTTTTGGTTTGCGAAAGCACTGCATATTCCTTTCTTTCATTAACGTACATCTCCCATAACATTATGTCTTTTGGGTTTTAAACATCTGCTGTCTTACGTCTTTGAAAACTTTTGGGCAGTGTTTTTTTTTAGCTTGTCTTTTCTTTTGGTCACATTCTTTATCAACCCAGTCATAAGAAGTTTTGTGCTTTTCATCAAGAGTTCTAATCATGCATGCCGCTGCTCCACACGAAGCACTGATAAACTCTTCAAAACGAATATCAACATCAACATTCAACCGTTCCACAGCATGATCAAATTCTTCACATTTTCGCACATTTCCTGCCCAACACGTTTGGATAACTGATTTCATTTCTGCTGGCAAATGCCAGGAATCTAAGTTATGACCCATATGCCAAGAAACAGTTCTTCACTAAAATATCAGAAACTAAAAAGATAATCTACCACACTACATCCTTATGGAGAGACAAAAGTGTAATCACTAAAACTTTAGAAACCCAAAAAACAATCTAACACACTACATCCTTGTGGCGAGACAAAAGTGTCATCATTAAAACTTTAGAAACCAAAAGAAACAGTCTACCACACTACATCCTTGTGGCGAGACAAAAGTGTAATCACTAAAACTTTAGAAACCCCAAAAAACAATCTACCACACTACATCCTTGTGGCGAGACAAAATGGTAATCACCTTCACTATCGCTCTCACAGCCTCGTTCAGAATGACCGACCATATCAAACAGAAAACAAAACTCTAACAAAGAATTTCCAAAATTATAAGTAACATCGTCTTTAGATTTACGAGCAACATCATCATCATCATCATCATCATCAAAATCATCACAGCCATTTGGCTCAGGTGACGAATAATTAACAAAATCTTTTGAATATTCTGCCGACTGCTGCTCTTGCATTGGAATCATCACACATTAAGAAATATACACGTGTTCTTTCTCAACGTTTTGGAGTACATTTCCTTCTAAAATCAGTGTACGTGTAGCACCTTTAAATCCAATCTTTATACCGGGACCTCCTTCGGGACAAAATAAAAGGAAAAACTAAAATTGTAACCCCAAAAAAAAAAATTTTATTTTTTTACATTAACTCAGGAAGGGAAAAAAAAAACTTTTGTGGTGAATATCCAGGCCCGGCCTATCCTTGGCGTGTCCACAGGTTCACAGGCCTGTGATGTTGGGGCCTTCTTGGGTTGTAGATTATTATTTATTTATTTTGTTGTCGTTGTTTCGGTTTTTCAATCCCTTAATGTGTTGTATGTGTTTGCACCTTAATGTCGTTTGCTAAGTTAGGTTTACTTTTCTCTCTTAATTTTACGTCCTGCAATTCATCCGCAGGGTTTACGTGTGGTGGTGCCTTTCTTTGAACGGCTGTCTCGATCGGCCCCTCACCTGTCTTTTTTTACCTGCCCCCGTGCAGATTCCCCTTAGCTTTGGGTATTCTCACTCTGTGCGTTGGTGGCTTTTTTGCCAACGGTTAGGGAAAGGGTTTTTTTTTCACTTGTGCGGAAAATTCCCTGGGAGGGCCCCCTCCCGTTTTGGTTCTCGACCTATCGCCGAAGGTACATTTTTACCTTTATTCCACAGTAGGGGGGAGGGGGGGGGGGGAGTCAAGTTTTCGCATCTGCTCGGGTGGTTCTCTCGACTGGAC
>CM065742.1:47412311-47419811 GCA_033310375.1 Conus canariensis
ACGAAGTTTGAATCGCTTGAATGATCTTTCAATTTGTTCATCCTCCTTTCGTTAAGTTTTCTTTCTTTTGGTTTGCAAAGCACTGCATATTCCTTTCTTTCTTTAACGTACATCTCCCATAACATTATGTCTTTTGGGTTTTAAACATCTGCTGTCTTACGTCTTTGAAAACTTTTGGGCAGTGTTTTTTTTTTAGCTTGTCTTTTCTTTTGGTCACATTCTTTATCAACCCAGTCATAAGAAGTTTTGTGCTTTTATCAAAGTTCTAATCATGCATGCCGCTGCTCCACACGAAGCATGATAAACTCTTCAAAACGAATATCAACATCAACTTCAACCGTTCCACAGCTTGATCAAATTCTTCACATTTTCGCACATTTCCTGCCCAACAAGGTTTGGAATAACTGATTTCATTTCTGCTGGCAAATGCCAGGAATCTAAGTTATGACCCATATGCCAAGAAACAGTTCTTCACTAAAATATCAGAAACTAAAAGATAATCTACCACACTACATCCTTATGGAGAGACAAAAGTGTAATCACTAAAACTTTAGAAACCCAAAAAACAATCTAACACACTACATCCTTGTGGCGAGACAAAAGTGTCATCATTAAAACTTTAGAAACCAAAAGAAACAGTCTACCACACTACATCCTTGTGGCGAGACAAAAGTGTAATCACTAAAACTTTAGAAACCCCAAAAAACAATCTACCACACTACATCCTTGTGGCGAGACAAAATGGTAATCACCTTCACTATCGCTCTCACAGCCTCCGTTCAGAATGACCGACCATATCAAACAGAAAACAAAACTCTAACAAAGAATTTCCAAAATTATAAGTAACATCGTCTTTAGATTTACGAGCAACATCATCATCATCATCATCATCATCAAAATCATCACAGCCATTTGGCTCAGGTGACGAATAATTAACAAAATCTTTTGAATATTCTGCGACTGCTGCTCTTGCATTGGAATCATCACACATTAAGAATATACACGTGTTCTTTCTCAACGTTTTGGAGTACATTTCCTTCTAAAATCAGTGTAGCGTGTAGCACCTTTAACATCCAAGTCGTTATACTACAGGACCTCCTTCTAAATAACGCGCAAAAACTAAATCTGTAACCAGTAAAATACACATTATCTAGATGAAACGTATGCTAATGAGCTAAATTAAATCCCTCTCAACTTTTCAGGAATATTCAATTTTTTCTGCAAACATTATACACTCAAAGGAAGGAAAAAATAAGACTTTTGTGAGTGAATATCCGGGCCCCGGCCTATCCTTGGCGTGTCCACAGGTGTCACGAGGCCTGTGATGTTGGTCCATCTTGGGTTGTAGTATTATTTATTTATTTATTTTTGTTGTCGTTGTTGTCGTGTATCAATCCCTTAATGTAGCTTGTAGTGTGTTTGCACCTTAATGTCGTTCTGCTCAAGTTAGGTTTACTTTCTCTCTCTCTAATTTTACTGTCCGTGCAATTCATCCTGCAGGTTCACGTGTGGCTGGTGCCTTCTCTTGAACTGGCTGTCTCGATCGGCCTCTCACCTGTCTTTTTACCTGCCGCACGTGCAGATTCCCCTTAGCTGGAGGTATTCTCACTCTGTGACGTATGGTGGCACGTTTGCTCCCAAACGGTTAGGAAGGTTTTCTTTCACTTGTGCGGAAGATGTCCCTGGGAGGGCCCGCTCCAGTTCTGGTTCTCGACCATATCGCCGAAGGTACAGTCAGTACCTTCATTCCAGCAGTAGGGGGGGGGGGGGGGGGGGGGGGGGATGTCAACGTTTTCGCATCTGCTCGGCTGGTTCTCTCGACTGGACAGAGGCAGAGAGTCGCTTGACCCGCCATTCTTGGGTCACCCACGGGTAGCTGGTAAGCATCAGATGTGTTTCGTGGTTTTTTTTTTTTTTTTTTTTTTTTTTTTTTTAGCCGGCTAGTTCTTCTCTTTTGCGCATTTTTGTTTTGTTTTCAAAATTATAAAAGAAATATTGTTTGAGACCGCTTTTCTCTGGTTAATTCGATCTTTAACCTGGCCATTCAAAATTAACATCCAAAATTCTCTCTCCTTTCAACTCATCTGTTGATGCGGTAGTCGGTGGGGATAGGGGAGAACCTGGTGATTCAGGGTTGGGACTTGCTTGGTCTCACTCGTCCGCCCCAGTCACAATCGCTGGTCTTATATCCTTCGCCCACCGTCTGCTTGTGCGTGCAAAGGGAACGAGTGTTTTGTGTTTGCGAGCGTGCGTACGTACGATTAGACATTTGGATGCGTGGTTTGAGAGTTGTGTTATTTTGAAGTGTTACTATAAATGTGGGGATAATCGTGTCATTAAATTTATTATTTGTAAATGTGGTGGCAGTTGTAAAGAATGATTGCTGTACTCTTCAGTTCAAATCTTAAGAAAGGAAAATGTGTTGTGAGTCATTGAACTGAGTGGAGGGATGGAGATATAAATTGCTATTCCTTTCTTCCACCTGTTAATTCGATGTCATTTCTTGCCTGCCTCGTGTGAGAGGACCTTTAGCGAACATTCCTCATTTGTTTTGTTTACCGTTTTACGCTCAGGTCTGTGTTGAGCTGGTGCTACTAATGTATTCAGCAAACACCCCCCTCGCCCTTCATGCAGGTGGCTGTTAGGATTTAGCAGCATATTTCATACCATACTGACTGCGGGGTTCTAGTCCCCTTTCTTGTTCCTTTCCTTTTTTTTCCTCCTCCCGCTGGCTTACCCGGGGCTGACGTTCTTGAGGCCGCAGTGTGTGAGGAGCACGCGTTCTTCACCGGATGGTCCTACCCCTGTCCGGGACCTTTACGACTACCGCCTCGTCCGACGGGATGGTTCTACACTGTGTCCTTCAGACTTCATGCAGCCCATGTGCAGCTAAGCAAGTGTGGTTACTCAGTGTCGTGCTATTGGGGGAAGTTGGTGAGGGTGTGTGCTGAGGGTGTCGGCACTGAAAGACTTATTCAGAACAGACCCGGTTTGGGACACCCGACTGGACATGATACTCCCAGTGAACTTTGGGGAGGTAAGGGTGGGGGACAACGGGAAGGAACAAAGAATGTGTGTGTTGAAATGCTTATTTGTGACTATTTTGTTGTTTTTTTTTTATGTATGTTGTGTGTGTTGAAATGCTTATTTGTGACTATGTGTATGTGTGTGTGTTGAAATGCTTATTTGTGACTATGTGTATGTTGTGTGTGTTGAAATGCTTATTTGTGACTATGTGTATGTTTGTGTGTTGAAATGCTTATTTGTGACATGTGTATGTTGTGTGTGTTGAAATGTTTATTTGTGACTATGTGTATGTTGTGTGTGTTGAAATGCTTATTTGTGACTAGGTGTATGTTGTGTGTGTTGAAATGCTTATTTGTGACTATGTGTATGTTGTGTGTGTTGAAATGCTTATTTGTGACTATTGTATGTTGTGTGTGTTGAAATGCTTATGTTGTGATTGGTGTTGTGCTATTGTGTATGTGTATGGTGGAATAAATGGTGTGTTGTATCGTAATCTTTCCTGTGTGATCTCTTGCGGAGCGTGTGAGGTCAGTCACTCCCTTCACTCCCTTTTAGACCGATCCTGTCAGGGCCGACCTCCAGGGGCCGGTCGTGACAACAGGCTTTCATCACTCCCACCCCCTCCCCTCCCCTGTCCCTGCTCACTGCTGCAGGGAGTTCTGCTGCGCAGGCCTTGACTTCATGGGTGAGATTAACGTCCTAATGGCCGGAGGCCCTTAAGGACAAGGTTTCCCAGACTGTAGTCTAAGTAGTTCTTGGCGTTGCTGTCCCCGGTGGTGATTGGTCGCTGTCGGTGTCGTTGGTCGTCTGCTCTCTGTGGCCAGCCTCCTCCCCAGGCCTTGTACAGTCCCTTCACAGGGCCACTGATATGGATCTACACGATCCAATTTTGGCCAGCTCGGATAGATCACCCTAACTGCCCCCCCCCCCCCCGCCCCCTTCCCCCCTCCCCCTCGCCAGAGGACAGAGTTGTGAGTCTCAGAGGTTCGACGCAAGGCTGAACCTTGGGGGTCCTCTCTGCGCTGGCCAAGGCAGTGCCGTGTTTCAGACTGGCTGTTTCCATCTGTCACAGCACGTGAAGCCCGCAGCTCAGTGCTGGAGGACGGCGTGACGTCACGGCGAGGAGAGTCACTCACAGTTGGCTGACCCCGTTGTTCACTTGTTGAGGTAGCACCCCCCCCCCCCCCCCTCATCACCTGTCGATCCGTTCCCACCGTCTTTATTCTGTCCGTCTTTTAAATAGAGGGGTATCAGTTGCGCCAGACAACACAGACATAAATAGAGGGGTTTCAGTTGCGCCAGACAACACAGACATAAATAGAGGGGTATCAGTTGCGCCAGACAACACAGACATAAACAGAGGGGTATCAGTTGCGCCAGACAACACAGACATAAACAGAGGGGTATCAGTTGCGCCAGACAACACAGACATAAACAGAGGGGTATCAGTTGCGCCAGACAACACAGACATAAACAGAGGGGTATCAGTTGCGCAGACAACACAGACATAATAGAGGGGTATCAGTTGCGCCAGACAACACAGACATAAATAGAGGGGTATCAGTTGCGCCAGACAACACAGACATAAACAGAGGGGTATCAGTTGCGCCAGACAACACAGACATAAATAGAGGGGTATCAGTTGCGCCAGACAACACAGACATAAACGAGGGGTATCAGTTGCGCCAGACAACACAGAATAAATAGAGGGGTATCAGTTGCGCCAGACAACACAGACATAAAAGAGGGGTATCAGTTGCGCCAGACAACAGCAGTTGACATAAATAGAGGGGTATCAGTTGCGCCAGCACACCAGACATAAACAGAGGCGTATCAGTTGCGCCAGACAACACAGACATAAATAGAGGGTATCAGTTGCGCCAGACAACACAGACATAAATAGAGGGGTATCAGTTGCGCCAGACAACACAGACATAAATAGAGGGGTTCAGTTGCGCCAGACAACACAGACATAAATAGAGGGGTATCAGTTGCGCCAGACAACACAGACATAAATAGAGGGGTATCAGTTGCGCCAGACAACACAGACATAAACAGAGGGGTATCAGTTGCGCCAGACAACACAGACATAAAAGAGGGGTATCAGTTGCGCCAGACAACACAGACATAAATAGAGGGGTATCAGTTGCGCCAGACAACACAGACATAAATAGAGGGGTTCAGTTGCGCCAGACAACACAGACATAAATAGAGGGGTACTCAGTTGCGCCAGACAACACAGACATAAATAGAGGGTCTCAGTTGCGCCAGACAACAGACATAAATAGAGGGGTATATCAGTTGCGCCAGACAACACAGACATAAATAGAGGGTATCAGTTGCGCCAGACAACACAGACAGATCACAGGACAAAACACAATGCATTTGGACCTCTTGGGTCTTCTTCGGGCAAAAACAAACAACATTTAGGACATTGAAAACGAAGAACCAGCAACCACTTATCTTCTCATAATCGGCGCAAAAGGGGTGTTGGACGGAAATGAGGCTGCTGAGAAGGGGATCATGGGAGTTGAAATAACAATGATGACAATAATAGCAACGATGGTAAACATCAGCAATGATAGTGATGCTAATAGTGACTATGATAAAAACTTGTGAATAATAAGAGGATGAACACTGTTCATTTTGGGGGAGGGGGGAGGGGTGATAATATGACGATAATAGTTGTAGTGTTGTTAGTGGCTAAACACTGAAGGGTTGAATGACCAGGGGTTGGAGAGTAATAAAACAGTGGGTTTTGTTTGTTTGTTTGTTTTGTAATTATTACTGGAGGAACCAACTCCGATCATCTGGCCTGTCGCGCCCGGCACACCGTGAGAGCAACCCCCCCCCCCCCCTCCCACTCCCATCCTCCCGTTGTGTTCCGTCCCGTGTCACTGAACTGTTGCTTGAAGGGGAGGGTGCGGGGGGGGGGGGGGGGGGGAATGGGGGCAGGGGAACGTCTGTCCACCACACCGTCACTCCCGCTGCTGCAAAAACAAACCATCACTTTCGCGTGTACACTCACCCCCATCCCCACCACCATCCCCTCCACTGGCACCCAAAAGGTCGATTAATCGGCACAGAAGATTCTCTGTTGATATTTTCTTCTGTTGTCATGTTATCAGTTGTAATGTCTATGTTTTGCAGATTCGCAGTCGCCACAACTGAATATGAACCAGTGTCTGTAGTTTCAACACGGAGTGACTAAGGCCGGAAAATGAAGCAAAATTTAGAAAGAGAGGGGTTAGTTACCACCGAGGACACAGACAAGAGTACCGGACAAGACATCTCTCTCCACATGAGCCTGAGAAGCTAAGTGGTTTCTCGTTCTTCGTTTTCACTGTCCTAAATGTTGCTTTCGCCTGAAGAAGACCGAAGAGGTCGGCATCCATTGTGTCTAGTACTGTACTCGTTTGTCTGTGTCCTTGGCGGTAGCTAACCCCATCTCTTTCTAAATTTCATTGTCTGTAGGTTTAGGACCAAACATCTGTTTCCTCTTTGATCCCCCCCAAAATGCTCGTTTGCCTTGTGACCTTGCCTTTGCCACAAGAGTGGCTGGTGCCTGAGTTGGATCGTTTGCCTTGTGACCTTGCCTTTGCCACAAGAGTGGCTGGTGCCTGAGTTGGATCGTTTGCCTTGTGACCTTGCCTTTGCCACAAGAGTGGCTGGTGCCTGAGTTGGATCGTTTGCCTTCTGACCTTGTCTTTGCCACAAGAGTGGCTGGTGCCTGAGTTGGATCGTTTGCCTTGTGACCTTGCCTTTGCCACAAGAGTGGCTGGTGCCTGAGTTGGATCGTTTGCCTTGTGACCTTGCCTTTGCCACAAGAGTGGCTGGTGCCTGAGTTGGATCGTTTGCCTTGTGACCTTGCCTTTGCCACAAGAGTGGCTGGTGCCTGAGTTGGATCGTTTGCCTTGTGACCTTGCCTTTGCCACAGAGTGGCTGGTGTCTGAGTTGGGTCGTTTGCCTCGTGACCTTGCCTTTGCCACAAGAGTGGCTGTTGTGTGAGTTGGGTCGTTTGCCTTGTGACCTTGCCTTTGCCACAAGAGTGGCTGGTGCCTGAGTTGGGTCGTTTGCCTCTCTGATCCCCTTCTCCCTTAATCTTTCACGTAACATTTTTGGCAGTGACAACGGCCATCTTGCCTCTCCATCTGGCAAACTGAGCAATCTTGGGTCTGTGCTGATTGTCAAAGGACTGTCCTGGTGTTCGGGCCCTGATCATGTCATTTGTGGTCCATTTTTTTGTTTTGCGTGTATGTGTGTGGGGGGTGGGGTGGGGGTGGGGGTGGGAGGGTTATGTCATCAATACTAATGTTTTCACCAAAGCACTGGCACACAGGTCATGTCTTAATAACGCACTCTTTTTTGATTAACAAAAAATCTCAAATTATCTCTTCTTCAAAATCATCTTCAAGTCTCTCAGTGTCTGCCTTAAGTTGGTCAATTTCTTATCTCATTTCCTTAACAAGGGTG
>CM065742.1:47424811-47449811 GCA_033310375.1 Conus canariensis
CACAAGAAAAACATGCACAACTCAAAGGTGCGGGTGGGACCCAGAGAAGTACTGTCCTCAACTGCCGAACCAACCAGCTGGGAGCAATCCTGCACCACCCTTGGAAGCCTGCGCTGTGTTCACAGAGGGCGCAGTCAGGGCTTTCTCTGCGGTCAAGAGGTCTTTCCTCACCGTCACTGGACCTTTCCCCAGAGTCGGCCAAGCAGCGGCAAAACGGCACAGACTATCAGGGAAAGTGTTTCTTAAGTTTCATGGAGTTAGTTTTAGGTCGGGGCTAAGTTAGCATCAGGTCAGGGCAAAGGTTAAACATAGGGTCAGAGTCGTGGTAAGGCGGATGCGTAGGTGATAAAAACTTCACACTGCGTTCATTGACTGGCCGCGATCATGGAGGTCTTTCTCACTCTCCCTCGCCCATGGTTAGTCCATGGTGAAGTCGACGGTATCGGGAAGTTTTGGGGGTCTGTCGCTGGAAGGACGCACTGGCACGGTCCCAAACAGGACGCTCCCTGACCCCAGCTCGGCGACTCCATCAGGATTTCTACTTAGAAAAGCGCTGCAGTTTACAAACTTTTGAGGTCAAACTGGACTAAATTTCCAAATTCATGATAAGCCGAAGATGGTTTACGAGCCACAGTAAGAACATTTGTGTATAAGCTTACCTTTTAACTCAGAGCTGAGGCTATGTGTTTCGATCAATAATAGCTGGAACTGGTCTACTTGATTTTCAAACCAAGATTAACCACAACATAATTTTGAAAATGCTGGGGTTCTTTTTACGTTTGACATGCTTACAAGCATTGTGTTGTTTTTTTTAAACTAAATAGAATGTTATATCTTTTTCCTTTCACATCCAGCATTTGCTTTTGTTTGTTTACGCTTGTTATATTCTTTCAGTCATACATATCTGTGTTCTGGGGTTACTGCGTTTAAATAAAGTGGTCTACAGTGTACCCCCTCCGCTCTCCTTTCAAGCGCAGTATAAACAAATGTGTCCGCTCCGCAAATTATAACCAAACTGACTTCTTCCGGATCCGCACTTATCTTGGACTAGAAAAGGAACATTAGGCTTTGAGGGAGAAAAAAAAACACCTCCCAAAACAAACATTAGTCGACGAAAAGAAAGAAAAACCAAGAAAATCAAAGAGAACAACCAACAACCATATGATCTGAAAAATCGAAAACTGTTGACTTGAACACACAAGTATAAAACCACAAAGAAGACAACAAAAACGTGAGGTCTTGAACGTCAAGCAACCCATCACCGACCACCACCAGCAGATGACCATTATTGTTATCACTGAAGGATGGAAGAAGAGTCTATGTACACACAACATTCAAAAGATGTTGAAAAATGGACATCACCGAAGGTGACAACAACATGACTGCACGCCCGTGGCAGCAATGTTTCGCGTGCCACGAAAGCCGTAAAACAGCCTTCCGCTGAAGACAAAGACATAAAGTTTGGATAAACACGATGTCAACCATACCCATATATTGTGTGTGCCGTGTATGTGGTTATACGTCTTCCACACGAAGACAGTGTAAAAGGTATCCTCCATTAAAACGATACCAATATCAACCATATCCATACATTCTGTGTGCCATGTATGTAGTTAAAATCTTCAAAACGAAGACGGTATAAAAGGTATCCTCCATTGAAACCAAACCAATGTCAACCATATCCATACATTCTGTGTGCCATATATGTAGTTAAACATCTTCAAAACCAAGACGGTATAAAAGGTATCCTCCATTAAAACCAAACCAATGTCAACCTTATCCATACATTCTGTGTGCCATGTATGTAGTTAAACATCTTCAAAACCAAAACGGTATAAAAGTATCCTCCATTAAAACAATACCAACCATTCCAGTTAAAAAAAAAACCCTCTGTAGCCAGAATAAAGACAGTGTCAACCACAGGATACAGTTTGTATCCAAACATGCCATTTACTTATTTGATTGAAGGTATTATGAATGTGTGTGGGTTTTTTTTAGATGAAAACGATGTCGGTCATACCAACGTGCTTCGTGTATTGTGTATGCTGCTTTGAAATGAAGGTGATGTCATCGAAATCTTTCGTACAATTGAAGCATGTAAATTCTTATCTAGTGTGACAAGTAATCTCTCATCTGAAGATATACTGCTCAAAACAGTTGAACGGCCACCTCAACGTCTTGTGTCATTCCATTGCGTTTGGAAACAACATTTCTCCCGCTTCTTTTAATTGCATTTTGTTGCACGCTTTAATAATCAGCACAAATTTCATCACCTGTCTGGTCGGTGGAATTTCGAGCACATTTTTAGGAGTCAGCTTCAAATAGGAGCACCGAACGCCACAATAAAAAAAAAAATAAAAATAAAAATAAAAAAATCGAGGTCAGTCACACGTGGACGTATGACACAGCTGAATTGAACAGTGAAACGACGTCGCGTTGCACGTGCAATCCATGTCTGTGTGAAGTTATCAGCAGACTTCAGATATTGGCTGGGAGGTGTTTCAGGTCGACCTCGTGCTGGTTGTACTACTCTGAGTGTGTGTGTGTGTGTGTGTGTGTGTGTGTGTGTGTGTGTGTGTGTGTGTGTGTGTGTGCGTGCTTGTGTGTGTGTGTGTGTGTGTGTGTGGTGTGTGTGTGTGTGTGTGTGTGTGTGTGTGTGATCGCGTGTATGATAGCGAATGTGTGCATGAGCGATGCGATAGTCTTTGTGGTTTAAGTGTGTGTGCGTGCGTGTGTGTGTGTGTGTGTGTGTGTGTGTGTGTGTGTGTGTGTGTGTGTGTGTGTGTGTTTTAAAGGGAGGAGGGGGAGGGGGGATATGTCCATCACACCTGAGAATCTGGTTGAAACGAATTTAGTCTGCGCATTCTCTATTGCTTCAAGAATGATCTTTGGACAACTGTCTTTGGTCATGAGTGAAATGGTCGTTCGATTGGCTTGATCAGCGTGTCATGCTATCTCCAGGTCACTAAAGGTCAACAATATACATGCATATCATGCGCCGGTTTTGCTGTGAAACGCCAGTCACACGAAGGCAACAGTTATAATCAGAAGGTTCGGTCCACTGCAATGCTACATGTTTGTGTGCCCTGTCTCTTCATCTTAAAATAACGGTGACATAATCTGCAGCTTGAAATACCGGTGTCATAATCTGCAGCTTGCACGAACACGATGCCAACAATTCCAACGAAGGAATGTGGCCTGTTTCCAACACCACTGCCACTCATAACTCCACATGTGACTTCTTAAGACATGATTTTACACTGGAGAGCTAGATGCTGAGCAGTTGATAAGAATCAGAAATGTTCTCGCTTAATAACTGGCCCATGATTTTACATAGAAAAACTAGTTGAACAAGCACTTGATAAGTATCAGAAATGTTCTCGCTTTATGACTGGCCCATGATTTTACATAGGAAGACTAGGAGATAAGCAGCTGGTGAGTATCAGAAATGTTCTCGCTCAACTGGCCCATGATTTTACATAGGAAAACTAGAAGATAAACACTTGATAAGTATCAGAAATGTTCTCGCTTAACTGGCCCATGGATGCTACTACTACCACTACTACTACTGCTACTACTACTACACCGACACTGGACTTTGGCATAGCGGCCATTTGGAGTAAAACGCAGGTTCGAGAGTTCAGTGATGCTGGGTCATAAGTCATCACAATGATAACAATAAACGCCTTCGATACTCAGGAGTTTCCCAGATTTCTTGTTGTTGTTGTTGCTGTTGTTGTTGTTGTTGCTGTTGTTGTTGTTGTTAGCTGTCTCAACCTCCACAGCCCCTGTGGCGTCACTCTTCTATCACTCATTCCGGCTCCCCCCCCCCCAACCCCCACCCTCAAGCACAGCCCCACCCATGTATGTGCCGTGCCGTCACACCCCGAGCACAGTAATCCATAAGAAGCAATCAATCAATAGCAAGGCTCCAAGAGGCAACCCAGTACAGGAGACGCTGCCCTGTGGCCAAGCCTCTTTGGTGATGTTAGAATATACCTCGTGAGCCTCTTTGGTGATCTTAGAAAATAACTCGTGAGCCTCTTTGGTGATGTTTAAAAAATACCTCGTGAGCCTCTTTGATGATGTTAGAATATACCTCGTGAGCCTCTTTGGTGATCTTAGAAAATACCTCGTAAGCCTCTTTGGTGATGTTTAAAAAATACCTCGTGAGCCTCTTTGGTGATGTTAAAAAAAACACCTAGTGAGCCTCTTTGGTGACGTTAGACAATACCTCGTGAGCCTCTTTGGTGATAGTAGAGTATATCTCGTGAGCCTCTTTGGTGATCTTAGAAAATACCTCGTGAGCCTCTTTGGTGATGTTAGAGTACACCTCGTTCAGCTCCAACATCTCCACCAAATACTCTACAAAGTCCCCTAACTGACGGCAATAATTGCTTAGTAACGAGCCGGATTGAGAAGTAAGACGGTCACTGCTTTCACCGTTTGCTGATTTTTGCCGGGCACAGGAATGATGCCTTGTCCACTGTCCAAGTGAGTCAAACTGCATGTTTGGTTTGCTTTTCACACCACGGAAGTCAGTGGGAATGATACCTACACTCCCTTAAGGCCTCCCTGAAAAGCTGTAACACGGATCAACAAGGTCCGTTCTCAGACAACCCATTTACATTTGTCTCTTTCGCTTCATCACACTGCGTCAAAGTCAGTCAGTTAAAAGGGGTCCCAAATTTACCTTGACGTTCTGACCTTGGAGTCAAGGTCAAAGTCAAAGTACTTATTATTTCTGATAGACCAGTCAGACCTTTAAGTCAAGGTCAAAATCAAATAACTCCTTATCTTCAAAGTCAAAGTCAAATAACTTCAGATAACTTATTTTCAGTAGATCAGTCAGATAAAACAAATATTGTTTTCTTGACCTTGTGACCGCTTGGGGTCAAGGTCAAAGTCGAATTGCTTTACATCTTTAATAGATCAGTCCGATTATGCATCCAAAAACCTCGCTGAAATCGATCCAGCGATTTAGACGAAAAACTGCTGCGCGCGCGCACACACACACACACACACACACACACACACACACACACACACCCCTTCCACCTATCAAGACATCTTTTCCTGTGCAGATCTATTGGGGAAGACAAAAAGAATCTAGTGTCTTCACTACCCGAAGCCGAGTTCAAAACATGCCGAAAAGTTCAGTCATCCTACAGGTCTCCTGAAGCAGTGACCACGCATTGAGAGAGATGTCCACGTACTGTCAGCTTCAAGAAAAAAAAAAGCCTCTGGAATGAGACTGAACAATACTTGCCCGCGCCAAGAGCTGAAGGCGTTTTCCTGGTCTTTTTCAGTTTCTTGTAATTTGTTTTGGTCTCTTTCTTTAATGTTTATTTTTCACTCTTTGTTTCCATCTCCTTAGCCTGTTCTTCTTTCTTGCCTTTTTTTTTCTCTTTCAGTTGTTGTTTATCGGCTATTCTTTCATCCCCACCCCACCCCCCCTTCCCCAAATATCAAATCTTTCCATAATTATACATGACTATCAGAATACACTTAGCTGCACGGAATTATGTTCTGTGAACCAACCCGTCCCCCCCCCCTCCCCCTCCCCCCCCTTTTTTTTTTTTTAAAAGGTGGAACGTGGGGATAGAAGGAGGAGAAGGATACTGTGCATATGTGTGTGTGTGTATGTGTGTGCGTGTGTGTGTGGATGTGTGGTGGGAAGTGTTTAGACGAATGGGGCGAAGTCATCTAAACAATCTCATTACATCCACAACAAGGTCTGAAATCACGGCTTACGAAACCGTCAAACATTTTGCTCTCTCTTGCGCGTCCACTGGTTGTTTTTTTTTTCATAATCAAAGATACAGAAGGGGCAGGATCAGTATCCTGGGCTTTCGCTAGTTGGGTGTTACACTGCACACGTTGCCTGCATGCTGCGTCCGCTTTCTTTTCACCACACTTCACAGCTGACTTGTGCCGCACTGTAGGCCCGCCCGGCCGCATCCAGGTCATTAACTCCCATACGCCCATCTACTACCAACTTTTTTTTTCTGGCGCTGCCGGGATTCGAAACTGCAACTTTTGCATGGGTGTGCGTCTTAAGGCGTGCCTTTTTAGACGGATGTCGTACCCCACTGCCAACGGGACATCTGTTCAAAGTTGGGAAACTTAAGCCTTATGAAGTTCACTTTTGTTCCTCTTCGACCAGATCCAGCTGGAACTCTTTACGGCTGCCTCTGCCATTGCCTTCAGGGTTCTGGTCCTCTTCTAACCTGAAATCCCGAGCTGCTCCATGAGGTCGTAGGCTGATGAGCCTACAAATCCCCTTGCTTCGACTTCTACGGCGAGGATCCGGGCCTGGAAGCTGGATTCCCTCAAACTGCTCGCTAGACTGGCATACTTCTCAGTCTTATAGAGATGTGCTTGCTCCATTCTGCTTTCGAATGGCACAGTGAGTTCGGTCAGAATCATTTGTTTTGATGAACGTGAGTGGAGAACAATATCCGGTCTCATGCCACGCTTTCCTGTTGATCGCCGGATGGTCGTCCCGTCCCATTCTGGAAGGTCTATACTGTGCATTCCAAGACATCTGCTCCATCCAGTAAACTCTGCTTCCATGCTCTTGATATCTCACAGCAGACTGAAAAGTGACCTCACTACACCGTGAATGAGACGAAGCTTACCTGAGAGGGCGGCCGGGACAGTTAGAAAAGAAAAGAAAAAAAAAATCGCGCCCGGAAAGATTCAGTTGACAGCGCATGCGAGTAGAACTCCAACACAAGGTAAAAAAAAAAAAAAAAAAAAAAAACCAGTGAGAAGTCTCACGGAGCCATACTGACCCTCTTATCCCAACATCTTTGTGTTAATTAATTAATGCACGTTATTACAAACACGTTGGGTGATTGATACAAGGGAGCTGCACTCGTCTCGCGTACCGAAGAAATTGATTTAAAAAAAAAAAAACAAAAACCCGCAGTTAAAGAGAAGTAACTCCATGCATGGTGTCTAATAACAGCAGCAGTTCTCTCCCTTGCTAATATTAGAACGTCTCGGTCATCTCGCAGTGTGTGTGTGTGTGGGGGGGGGGGGGGGGGTCGGGTTTTCAGCCGCTGTGGTTACTACATGTATCCCTCCCCTGCCCGAGGTTGACTGCTTGTGCGACCAACGTGTGCATACACAGAGTCACAACTGTGGCTGGATCCTCCAGAATGCTTGGCACACATGGAAAAATAAAACACCACCACCAACACCACCACCACCAACAACAACAACAACAACGACAACAACGCAGAAGTGATAATTATTGATTGGTGTTGGTGTCCAGTTTCCTATTTCGTTTTTTTTTTTTTTTTTCTTTTTGTTTCTTCGTTCTTCATCGCTCTTAACGTTTGCTGACTTGTTTGCTGGTTGGTTTAGTTTGGGGGAAAAAAATGATGGCACAGATTTGTTGTGTGACAGTGTGTTGTGTTGTGTGTGTGTGTGTGTGTGTGTGTGTGTGTGTGTGGTGTGTGTGCGCGTGCACACGTGCGTGCGTGCGTGCGTGCGCGTGCATGCTGGCGTGCGTGTGGGCGTGACTGCGTGCTCGCGCGCGTGTGTGTGTGTGTGTGTGTGTGTGTGTGTGAGTGTGTGTGTGTGTGTGCGTGTGCGTGTGTTTGTGCGAGTTTGTGTGTGTGTGTGTGTGTGTGTGTGTGTGTGTGTGTGTGTGTGTGTGTGTGTGTGTGAGTGTGTGTGTGTGTGTGTGTGTGTGTGTGTGTGTGTGTGTGTGTTGGCGTGTGTAAGCGAGCGCGTGCGTGCGTTCGTGAAGCGCGCGCGCGTGCGTGCGATTCATTGCTTGTGCTCTCTGCATGTTTGTACTGGTCGAAAACAACACATCCTTAGCCCAGTCTCCTGGCCATGAGTCTACAATGTCATCTGTCTCACGTGTGCTCTTACGAGCACCTTCCACACCGCTACTATAATTATGGTTCATAAGAACATTCCTGAGGATACGTGCAAAGACGAGCTCTCTAGAGATTCTCGTGATGTACATAGTGAGTGGCAGGTAGGCAGATAGGGGGGGTAGGACAGATGAGCATGTCGCTTGCTAAGTTCGCTAGGAATTCTCTGCCTTCATTGCTTCAAAAAGGGACACCAACACAAAACTTGGGACATGACTAGGAGAATCAAAATCGAAGTAAATTCACCAAAAAGAAAAAAAAAAGGAGAGGAGACGAGGGAAGATGAAGAAAAGGGGGGGGGGGGGGGGGGGGGGAAGAAGAGGTCGGAGGGTGGGGTGGGAGTGGGGGTGGTGGGCATCAACAGTCCGTGGTCTTGGATTTGCCGGCATCGCAGTCCACGTGGAAGTCGGTCAGGCTCTCCAGAGCAGGCACTGCACTCAAATCACTCCGCGACCCTGACCTTGACCCTGACCTTGACCTTGACCCTGACCCTGACCCCGAGCCCGAACCGGTTCGGGCGTGTCCCCCTCCACTTTCACACTCTATCGTCAGTGAGGTGAGGCTCCCGTCCTCTCCGCCTTCCTTCTCTATCTGCAGGGTGGTGGGTATGGGAGGGGAGCCGTTGCAACTGTCCGAGAGTTTCCCGCCACAGGGGGCGCTGGTCTCGGAAGGCGGGAAAGACAAAGCTTGAGCCGCAGTGTCCACAGCGGGAGGGGGCGGGGCGTACTCCGACTCTATACTCTTCTGTTCGCTCAGCGTGCTCAGCACGGAGTTTGTCAAGCCGGAAGCCGTGACACCCCCCACACTCGACGACGGCGCATGCCCGAACGCCTCACACATCTCGCGGGTCAACGAGGTCACTGAGAAGATCTGAGGTTCCGAGAGCAACGCGGAGTCGCCCGAGGTTGGCGGAGGGTCCTTCGCCTGGATGAAGTCGTCCAGGTTGGTCTCTAAGCGCCCAAAGTCCGCCACGTCCAGGAAACTCTTGGAGCCGGTGGGAGGGGCGGAGAGTGGGGGGCAGGGAGGTCCTGAGGCATCAGCAGCAGCGGTGGCAGCGGCAGCAGCAGCATCAGAAGAAGAACAAGAAGCGTCCGGGTCGTCCTGAGAAAACGACACCCGTCACTAGCCAACGGGTGGGGAGGGTTGTCCATGGCCAGCTTGGTCTGAGGTCGTTTGGGAGGCTCGTGCAGCGACAGGCATCGGTAGGTCACCCTCTTCTTGATGCGCTGGCTGAGGTCGGACAGGTTCCGGTGCATGGGTTTGCTGGGGTTCAGCCCCGCGCTGGTCGGGGTCGGGGGCTCGCTGGTGAACTGTTTGTCCACCAGGATGGGGCGTGGCTTGATGGGTCCGGGGGGCGGGGCCGCGGGCGCAGCCTGCCCTCCGCTCTGCTGCAGCTGGATGTGGTGCAGCAGGATCTTGCGGTCTTCCTTGTAGAGGTCGATGAGCAGGTCCAGCTTGGACTCGATGTCCTCCACCTGCACAGAAGAGGCCAGCCTTAGAGGACGGCGCGAACGTTTGATCTTTGGTGCTGGTAGGGTGGTTTGTGTGTGTGTGTGTGTGTGTGTGTGTGTGTGTGTGTGTGTGTGTGTGTGTGTGTGTGTGTGTGTGTGTGTGTGAGATTATTATTAGTAGTAGTATATTGGGTATTTATACAGCGCCTATCCTCGCTCACAGACCAAGCTCTAAGCGCTTCACAATAACCACATTACCTCACTCACTCAACGGGCTGCCTACCCAGGTAGAGCCGGCCGAAGAGCAGCCTACTGGCGCTCATTCAGTCGTTTCCCGTGCCATTCAAATATCAGTCACTCATTTTCATTTATCTCATTTATTCCTCCAGTTTCTCACATAGGATGCATGCGATGTTTGTACGTGTCCTCCATTTCCACCGGTACACGATGGCACACGATAACAGTAAGTGACAATTTTTGTGACTTGGTAAGAAATACCAGGCAGCTATCTTCAATTTTGCCAGGGCAGCGGGGAACCCCCTGCTCTCTTCGATTTTCAACTTCCGTGGGTTCTTTAACGTGTGCAAGGGGCCAGGAAGGCACACGGGTCTAACTCGCTTATAGTCCCCATCCGATGGACTTGACATTCAGTTCGATTTGTCATTCAAACTGGGAAAGAAAGGGCGAGAAAGGCAGGGCTCGAAACCACGCACTTCTCACACGTTGGACTGGCAGGCGAACGTCTGAACCACTCTGCCACCTGTGTGTGTGGTGTGTGTGTGTGTGTGTGTGTGTGTGTGTGTGTGTGTGTGTGTGTGTGTGCGTGCGTGCGTGCGTGCGTGCGTGCGTGCATGCTTGCGTGCATGTGTGCCTGTGTGCCGTGTGGTGTGTGTGTGTGTGTGTGTGTGTGTGTGTGTGTGTGTGTGTGTGTGTGTGTGTGTGTATTGCACTGAATCAGAATGTGATGTATAGCAGGGTATGTATGCAATAATATAATATATTGCAGTTTATTGTATTTCTAAGGCATGAACAGCGCGTTGAAATAATGCGTAGGTCTGGCATCTACTGAATATCTTCCATTGTATTGTATTGTATTGCATTGCATTGTACTGTTTTACGTTTTGTTGTGTTGTGTTACACCATGTCAAGCTGTGCTGTGCTGTGCTGTGCTGTGCTGTACCATATTGTAATGACTGTACCGTACTGTGTTGCGTTTTGTTCCCCGTGCATTGTAGTGTGTTGCGTTGTATTGAACTATATTATATTGTACTGTACTTACTGTACTTACTGTACTGTACTGTACTGTACTGTACTGTAGTGCGTTGCGATCCGTTGCATTGTACTGTACCGTACTGTACTGCGCTGCATTGTAACATGTTGTACTGTACCGTACTGTACTATGCTGCATTGTAACAGGTTGTACTGTACCGTACTGTACTTCGCTGCATTGTAACATGTTGTACTGTACCGTACTGTACTGCGCTGCATTGTAACATGTTGTACTGTACCCTACTGCACTGCGCTGCATTGTAACATGTTGTACTATACCGTACTGTACTGCACTGCATTGTAACATGTTGTACTGTACCGTACTGTACCGCGCTGCATTGTAACATGTTGTACTGTACCGTACTGTACTGTGCTGCATTGTAACATGTTGTACTGTACCATACTGCACTGCACTGCACTGTAACATGTTGGACTGTACCGTACTGTACTGCGCTGCATTGTAACATGTTGTACTGCACCATACTGTACTGCGCTGCATTGTAACATATTGTACTGCACCATACTGCACTGTACTGCATTGAAACATATTGTACTGTACCGTACTGTACTGCGCTGCATTGTAACATATTCTATTGTAACGTAGTGTACTGCGCTGCATTGTAACATATTGTACTGCACCATACTGTACCGCGCTGCATTGTAACATGTTGTACTGTGCCATACTGCACTGCACTGTATTGTAACATACTGTACTGCACCGTACTGTACTGCGCTGCATTGTAACAGGTTGTACTGTACCATACTGCACTGCACTGCATTGTAACATATTGTACTGCACCATACTGTACTGCGCTGCATTGTAACATGTTGTACTGTACCGTACTGTACTGCGCTGCATTGTAACAGGTTGTACTGTACCGTACTGTACTGCGCTGCATTGTGACATTGTACTGTACCGTATTGTACTGCGCTGCATTGTAACATGTTGTACTGTACCGTACTGTACTGCGCTGCATTGTAACAGGTTGTACTGTACCGTACTGTTCTGCACTGCATTGTGACATTGTACTGTACCGTATTGTACTGCGCTGCATTGTAACATGTTATACTGTACCGTACTGTACTGCACTGCATTGTAACATGTTGTACTGCACCATACTGTACTGCGCCGCAATGCAACATATTGTACTGTACCGTACTGTACTGCACTGCATTGTAACATGTTGTACTGCACCGTACTGTACTGCACTGCATTGTAACAGGTTGTACTGTACCATACTGTACTGCGCTGCATTGTAACATGTTGTACTGTACCATACTGTACTGCGCTGCATTGTAACATGTTGTGCTGTACCATACTGTACTGCACTGCATTGTAACATGTTGTACTGTACCGTACTGTACTGCGCTGCATTGTAACATGTACTGTACCGTACTGCACTGCGCTGTAACAGGTTGTACTGTACCGTACTGCACTGCGCTGCATTGTAACAGGTTGTACTGTACCGTACTGTACTGCGCTGCATTGTAACATGTTGTACTGTACCGTACTGTTCTGCACTGCATTGTAACATGTTGTACTGTACCGAACTGTACTATGCTGCATTGTAACATATTGTACTGCACCATACTGTACTACGCTGCACTGTAACATATTGTACTGTACCATACTGCACTGCGCTGCATTGTGACATATTGTACTGTACCGTACTGTACTGCGCTACATTGTAACATGTTGTACTGTACCGTACTGTGCTGCATTGTAAGACATTGTACTGTACCGTACTGTACTATGCTGCATTGTAACATGTTCTAGTGTACCGTACTGTACTATGCTGCATTGTAACATGTTGTACTGTACCGTACTGTACTATGCTGCATTGTAACGTGTTGTACTGTACCGTACTGTACTGCAGGTGTTCCAACAGTCGTCACCAGCATTCCCGGAGTGGAGAAGAGAGGAATACAGTCAGACACCCAAAGGAAGGCCCTGGCCATGGAGTACATCTGCAACCAATATCCCCAGGAAGACTGGACCCATGTCTTCACAGATGGCTCCGCCACAGAGGCAACGAGGGATGGTGGAGCTGGAATCTTCCTCCGATACAAAGACGGAGATGAAGAAATTGCAATTCCAACAGGAAAATACTCCACCAACTTCCGAGCTGAGCGAGAAGCCCTCTGTGAGGCAGCCACAACAGTCTTGCAGAACTCCAAAAGAACAACAGGGCAGGTGGTGGTCTTCTCTGACGCTCTCTCCGTGCTCCAAGCCCTCAAGAACTCCCGCTGCAAAGAACAGAACCATATCACTTCAGCCCTTGTTGCCCTGAGTGCCAGAGTGGAGAAAGTGGTGATACAATGGGTACCAGCACACTGTGGCATCAGAGGCAACGAAAAAGCGGACATTCTGGCAAAAGATGGTGCACAGAAGGAGCAGGCCAACAACCTGGTGTCATACGATGAAATTAAGACAATCATCAAGGCACAACAAGGAATAAAATGGCGCCTCCTGCATCCCAAATACAACCCAGAAGACACATACCATTTGCTGGGACGACGGGAACAGGTCAAGATCTTCCGCCTGAGGACTGGACACAATCGCCTGCTCCACCACATGCACACAAAATTTGGCATTGGACAGAGTGGAGAGTGCCCTTGTAGTGAGGGACCAATGACAACTGACCACATCCTTCAAGTCTGTACGACGTATGCAGCATCCAGGAGAAAGTACTGGCCAACACCGACAGCAGTGGAAGCCAAGCTGTATGGCACCCTGGAGGAGCTGCGACGGACGGCAGCCTTCATCGAGGACACCAGGCTGCTCATCTAACGGGATGGCGAACGAGGAAGAAGAAGTACTGCGCTGCATTGTAACATGTTGTACTGTACCGTACTTTACTGCGCTGTGTGTGTGTGTGTGTGTGGTGTGTGTGTGTGTGTGTGTGTGTGTGTGTGTGTGTGTGTGTGTGTGGTGTGTGCCCATTTTATGAGTGCGCGCGAAAGTACGTGTGCACGCTCGGATGAAGTAACTCATGTCTGTATTCATTCATCAATACATCTGTAGGTGTGCGTGTGTTTATTTGTTTACTGGTTAAACTAAAGTGACTGGTTAATCTGTCTCTCCATACTGACCTCAGTCTCAAGTGACTAGTTCATCTATCTCTCCACCTTGACCTCAGTCTCAAGGGACAGGTTTACCTGTCTCTCCACCTTGACCTCAATCTCAATGACTGGTTTATCTGTCTCTCCACCTTGACCTCAATCTCAAGGGACGGGTTTACCTGTCTCTCCACCTTGACCTATATCACAAGTGACCGATTTACCTCTCTCTCCACCTTGACCTCAATCTCAAGGGACAGGTTTACCTGTCTATCTACCTTGACCTCAATCTCAAGGGACGGGTTTACCTGTCTCTCCACCTTGACCTCAATCTCAAGGGACGGGTTTACCTGTCTCTCTACCTTGACCTCAATCTCTAGTGACTGGTTTACCTGTCTCTCCACCTTGGCCTCAATCTCAAGTGACGGGTTTAACTGTCTCTCCACCTTGGCCTCAATCTCAAGGGACTCGTTCACCTGTCTCTCCACCTTGACCTCAGTTTCAAGTGACGGGTTTAACTGTCTCTCCACCTTGGCCTCAATCTCAAGGGACTCGTTCACCTGTCTCTCCACCCTGACCTCAATCTCAAATGACTTGTTTACCTGTATCTCCACCGTGACCTCAATCTCAAGTGACCGGTTTACCTGTCTCTCCACCTTGACCTCAATCTCAAGGGACGGGTTTACCTGTCTCTCTACCTTGACCTCAATCTCAAGGGACGGGTTTACCTGTCTCTCCACCTTGACCTCAATCTCAAGGGACAGGTTTACCTGTCTCTCCACCTTGACCTCAATCTCAAGGGACCGGTTTACCTGTCTCTCCACCTTGACCTCAATCTCAAGTGACCGGTTTACCTGTCTCTCCACCTTGACCTCAATCTCAAGGGACGGGTTTACCTGTCTCTCCACCTTGACCTCAATCTCAAGTGACCGGTTTACCTGTCTCTCCACCTTGGCCTCAATCTCAAGGGACGGGTTTACCTGTCTCTCCACCTTGACCTCAATCTCAAGTGACCGGTTTACCTGTCTCTCCACCTTGGCCTCAATCTCAAGTGACGGGTTTACCTGTCTCTCCACCTTGACCTCAATCTCGAGTGATGGGTTTACCTGTCTCTCCACCTTGACCACGCGGGAAGCCAGGCAGATCTTGGACTCGTACACGTCTTTGCTCTTGCTCCCCTGACGCCCCAGGATCTGGTCCAGCCTGCAGTGAGAAGAGTTCACCTTGAACAACTCTGAGGACGTTGAGCAGAGAGATTCATAATAAAGCGTAGGCAGGGGAGATAGCAAAATGAAAATTTTTAAATGCAAGGTAGGTATGTGAAAGAAAAAAAAATTCTTGCTTTCTACCATGAAATGACCGCCTCTCTCTCTCTCTCTCTCTCTCTCTCTCTCTCTCTCTCTCTCTCTCTCTCTCTCTCTCCCTCTGTGTGTGTGTGTGTATCTCCGTCTCTGTGTGTGTGTGTGTGTGTGTGTGTGTGTGTGTGTGTGTGTGTGTGTGTGTGTGTGTGTGTGTGAGAGAGAGAGAGAGAGAGAGAGAGAGAGAGAGAGAGAGAGAGCATAATATACATTTGATTGCGATTGCGCGTGCGTGTTTACTTTTGTGTGAGTAAGTGGATTTAGTTTTTGGCGATTTTTTTGTTTAGTATAATTGTGGTTTATGTTCATTGTTACAGTGAAAACCTTTTTTTGATAATTAATCTAGACGTTTAGTGTCTCAGATATGGGCTTTGGAGGAAGATATCCCTCTGACATGTGATGCCACTTTGTCAAATTTTCGTGACAAAGAAAGAAGTGAATGGCAAACTACACACACACACACACACACACACACACACACACACACACACACACACACACACACACAAAGAAAGAAAAGAAAAAAAAAAGTAGGAATAAAATATAGGGCAGCGGGAAAAAAAAGGACGGAGACCCTTCTTTACGAAAACGAAAATGGAGGGCTGACAAGCAAAAGAGATTTCAGCAAGTTTTCAGACCTTTCTGTCCTCCAGAACAGACCAAAATAGGAACGATAATCTGCGCAAGTTCGCGGACAGTTGCAGTTCTTTCCCTTGAATGGCAAAAAATGATTTTGTGTTGCGACATTCTTCCTCTCCTCCACATCCGTTCCGCGCTGACGACTTTATCACCATTATTATCACCATCACCATTATTATCATTACTACAACTATCATTATATTACTACCATCAGTATTGTTATTATTATTACTACTATCATTATTATTGCCAGTGTTGTCAGGTTTGTCATAACAATTATTTTCGTATAATTACCATCAGTCTAAAAAGCAAAGAATATCACCACCATTGCCATGATTGTCTCCATTGTTCCTTCTGTTATCAGCGTTACATTGTTCTGGTGTGTGTCGTCGTTGTCATTGTTGACGTCATCATCATCACCACCGCTCTTCTTGTCACTGTACCCTAAGAAAAACTTCTATTCCAATTCGGTCCTTCCCTGATGTTTGGTTTTGACGAGGCCATTATCACCTATTATTTCAATAATTATCTTCTGATGATTCATTTAAATCACCAATAGCAGTACACCTATACATGTCATCATCACCATTTTTATTTGCATTAGGATATCTACTGCTGTTGTTTCTACTACTCGTCATCATCTCCGTCATTATTGTCATAATTATATTCATCTCATTATTACCATTATTATTATTATCGTTGTTATCGTCGTCATCATCATTATTATTATTATCACTGTTGTAATTGTTCTTATTGCCGTTATTGTTGTTGTCGTTGTTGCTTTTGTTGTTATCATATACTTCTAAATGTGTATTTTCTTTGCCTGAAGAGTAATCCTCCTCCTCCTCCACCACACGGTCATCGTGTCATCCTCATTCACTCAGAGTATGGGAGTTCGCTCCTGTCAAATATTTCTTAGGCGTCCTCCAGACGCCGGAAATGTTTACCGTGTTGAGACAGCTCTCAGACATACCACATTCCGCACACGTAGCCAGCCACACGCAAGACAAACTATTGGGATACTCACATGCTTGACCTTTCATCTTACGTTATGCGCGCGCACTCAGCGTGAATGCGACCGTTCAAACGAACAATTTTAAGTCTTAGCGAGATCAATACAGAAAAAAAAGCTTAGGCGGCGGTCAGGCATTAGTAGCAAGACAATAATGCTTTAATACTAACGTAGATACCTGGGTATTCAACCCATCTGACATAATATGTACCGTTATCGATCGTCGCTGTACGGGAGAAGCCTACTCTCACACACTCACACTTGATAACACATTTTTTCCCCCACATTCAGCCGATTTGAGGTTGTCACGCATGCGCTTCTACTTTTCTACCTAGGCAGCACTCTGTCCAGAAACGTTGTCATCGACGATGAGGTGAATGCCCGGCTCGCCAAAGCTAGTGCCACTTTTGGCAAACTCCACAAGAACGTATGGAACAGGAGAGGCATCACCCTAGAGACCAATATCAAGGTGTATCGGGCCATAGTTCTCACCACACTGCTCTATGGCTGTGGAATATGGACAGTTTACCAGCGTCACGCCAAGAAACTGAACCATTTCCACACCACTTGCCTCAGAAGACTCATGGGCATTAAGTGGCAAGATAAGATTCCGTACACTGAAGTCCTCACTTGTGCTGGCCTGCCTAGCATCTTCACCATCCTGATGCAGTCACAGCTTTGCTGGGCAGGTCACATAGTTCGCATGCCAGACCATCGGCTGCCAAAGAAACTATTGTTTGGTGAACTGCAACAAGGAAAACGCTCTCATGGAGGTCAGAAGAAACGTTTCAAAGACAGCCTCAAATCCTCCCTGAAGGCGTTCAACGTCAGCCACACAACATGGGAGCAGCTGCCCAGGACAGAAATGGGTGGCGATCAGCTGTCCGCAAAGGAGCAGAGACCTGTGAAAGCAACAAAATTGCTGTAGCTGAGCTGTGCAGGATGATCAGGAAGACCAGTGTCAACAGATCACCAACTGCCGCCACCATCCCCTGTCCGTACTGTGATAGGTCTTTCCGGGCGCAGATCGGCCTGACCAGCCATCTATGCACTCACCCCCGATCCCAGGATTACTGGATGGTCTTTGTCGTCTCGACGGACAACAAACAAAACAAACGTTGCGCGTGCTGTTGTCTTTTCAGTTCTCTGAATGTTTGAACTAATGGACTCTGTGAGATCGAATTTACAACTGAACCGACGTCAGCGAACCCATCGCCATTTGGGAATGGACATAAACCTTGCATGGGGTATCTACTCACGAAATGAAAACCCATTCAACGCCCATCTTACGCTGAAATGAATGAAGAAAAGGGATTGCTCGTTTATTTTCATCGTCCTGAGTGTTTTGTATCTTGCCTGAAGAAAACCTAAGAGGTCGAAACGCGTCGTGTTTTTGTCTTGTGATTCGTTTGTCTACGTTTTCTTGGCGGTTTGCTATTAATTACATTTAAAATCGATTTTGATAGGACAAGTGCACGCAATATTGGTAGGTACAGACAACCCGAATAGAACACTGTTCTAACCTGCCAACTATCCGCTCGCAATATGGCGGACAGGTGCGGCCAATGCCTGCAACCGCGTTGCCCAGGCCGTCAAGCCCCGAAACTGACTTCATCTGCAGACCTCTTTTTTTCTTCCAGATGTGTTCTGACTTCATCTGCAGACCTCATCATCACACCTTTCTTCTTCCAGATGTGTTCTGACTTCATCTGCAGACCTGATTATGACACCTGTCTTCTTCCAGATGTGTTCTGACTTCATCTGCAGACCTGATTATCACACCTGTCTTCTTCCAGATGTGTTCTGACTTCATCTGCAGACCTGATTATCACACCTGTCTTCTTCCAGATGTGTTCTTTTCGAGTCAAATTAACAGTCTTTGTGCTTTCTTATGAAAATTGAACGTCAAAATGATAATTCTGACACTGTTTTATAATCTATTTATCCGACAATAATATATACATCGATTTAATTAGAACACAGTCTATGTTCACCATTACGACAGCGTTACAATGAAAACACTCCTGTTCTTTTGGAGAGATATTCCCATATACAAAAGCGGTGGCTGAAATCACAATTTGAGCTGCTTGGAATAATTTTGACTGGCACTGTGATAGAGGAAAGCTTGACTCTGGATACCACAGGATCGACCTTCCCTCTGCCTGTACATCATTAAACGACAACGAGGACTTCTTCTGCGTACACAGGTTGATACTCCTGTTGACACTCCCGATATGGACAGGCAAGTATTAATCCCATCTACCCTATAAAGAGAGTGGAGTTTTGTGTGCATGACCGTTTTTTTTTATCCCGCCATTAAGGCAGCCATACTCCATCTTCGGGGAAGGTGCATGCTATGTGTAACGTGTCATTCATACCAACAGCCAAACTGGCCTACTCTTCCGAAAGTTAGTGATAGGATTTTACGTGTGTGCAAGAACAATGCGTGCGTTCACACACGGAACTCGTTTATAGTCTCATTCGAAGGACTGCACGGGAAATGGAGTCAGAACTAATGTTAACTCCGAGGGAAAAATCCCCCTGTACCGAAACGGCCCGGCGGAGATTCGAACCCACAACCCTTGGATTACGAGTCCGGCGCTCTACCAACTAAGCTATTCCGGCTCCGACAACGAGAACGAAACAGACTGCAGGAGTAGTGAAAACAAGCCAAAATACAAGTGAACACAGACCTAAAAGCAAAGTAACGCTTACCTCACACACACTACAAAAGACAACAGTGAACGTTCTTTCTGTGAGCTTAACAGCTATCTCGGAAGTATTATATTGTGCCATTTCACGCCCTCTGGAGGAAGAGCTCACTCATGCCGACGAGGTCATCAGTAAGGGGCTTAGTAGGTGGTGTCCTGCGTGCGTATGTTGGATCAGAACAGGCACCACTGAACACCACCGAAGTGACTCGGCAGCAGTGCAGTGTCTCCTCCGGCGGGTTGCCTTTGACGGCTTCACATTAACTGCTCCTTCTGGATTGCCGGTGCCGGGGCTGCGGCGGGCCGGGCCGGGCTGTGGCTGTGGACGGGGAGGTCGGAATGAGCGGCGTGGGTGCGCTGCCTCAGAGGTGGCACAGACGGTGCCATGTTGTATCTGTTCTTTGTGACGTCTGTAGACAAATAACTATGTTTGTCGTACATTCACTCGTCAGTTTTGTACTATGAATTGAACAGGCGTTGCTTTATTCCGTGTTTTAGTGTGTTGTTTGCATTCTGATTTTATGGCTGAGCGACTGGAGCTAGGTTTGCTCTTCCTTCAGGTTATCATTTTCTATCCGCGGGGTCAATCCTAGCAGAACATGTTGACATACGACGACAACTGCGTGTCAGACAACACGGAACAGCAATCTAGAACCCCGTAACTGGCTGCTTTCTTATCCATCTCTCTCTCTCTCTCTCTCTCTCTCTCTCTCTCTCTCTCTCTCTCTCTCTCTCTCCCTGTGTCTCTCCCCTTCCCTCAATACATGCACATACTCTGTCTGTCTGTCTGTCTGTCTGTCTGTTTCTCTCTCTCTCTCTCTCTCTCTCTCTCTCTCTCTCTCTCTCTCTCTCTCTCTCTCTCTCTCTCTCTCACCAGCCCTCTGTGTAATATGAACATTTTGATTCTATGTCCATACTGATCTTGAACTCTACCCCTTACAGTTTGCGCAGGATATAATATGAACTCAATGAACTCAGAAACTCTCATAAGGTGTGAGTGCGTGCATGGGTGGGAGGGTGTGTGTGTGGGGGGGGGGGGGCGTATAAACAGAAAAAAGCACATGTTGCACATCATACTTAAAAAACGCATAACCCTTTTCTCTTTGTTTGATAAATTCAAATTATCCAAAATGTATTCGCACTTATTTTTGTGGAGCTGCAACACACCACCACCACCACCACCACCACCACCACCACCAACAACAACAACAACAACAACAACAACACAACGACATAATGTGAATTTCTGAAGGGTACACGTATTCCTACTCCTACACAAACCGACCTTGCTTTGACTATTGGTGATATCTATTTGCATTGTGGAAAAAATCATTATGTATAAAAACATTGGACACTTCAGATCTTTGATCTTATGTTCATACAATATCTTTAACCATGATATGTTGACAAATTTTAGTTTATGAATCTGTGTGTGTGATTGTGATGTGTGTGTGTGTGTGTGTGTGTGTGTGTGTGTGTGTGTGTGTGTGTGTGTGTGTGTGTGTGTGTTGATCGTGTGTGTGTGTGTGTGTGTGTGTGTGTGTGTGTGTGTGTGTGTGTGTGTGCGCATGTGTCTGTACGTCTGTGTGCATGCATGTGTGTGTGTGTGTGGTGTGTGTGTGTGTGTGTGTGTGTGTGTGGATAGAAGATGGATTGTGATGCGTAGATAAGTAACTAAGTGGCGAGTGTGGATGTTTAATTTTAAGCTTATCAATATGATTTTTAATTTCATTCTACTGTATTTTAGAATTTGACATGGCAATGCGTCACCACAAAATACTTTTCCTTCATGGACAAAATAAACAACTGGCGTGAATTTGAGAACGTGTGATTCACAAGACACTTACAGTGACAAGCTGGGGGAGGAGGGAGGAGGGTGGCGATCTCTCTTAGTTCCCCCACCCACCAAGGCTGCCTCTCACCTTCCCTGCAGATTCTTGATGGGGCCCAGCATGTCCACTCACCTTCCCTGGAGATTCTTGATGCGGCCCAGCATGTCCACGTGACCTGCCGAGTACTGCTCGATGACGTCCTTGACGTCATAAGGGCGCAGCGCTTCGCGGAACTTGCGGCGGGCGACGAAGTAGCGGATCTTCCGGACTGCCCGGATGGCCCTTTTGTCCGAGTCCGTCAACTGAGTGATCCGCGGGGACAGATCTTGTTCTTCTGTTAAAAAAAAAAAAAAAAAAAAGAAGGAGTCGGAGGGCAAAGAGTGAACGTGACGTATTAGTTGTATATGCTGTATACTTGGACTGTATCTTTAAGTCTGCCATTCTCTTGGACTTTCTAGTTGCAAAGTGAGACGACTGCAGGCGAAAATCTACACACATTTTATTTATTACTGTTAGCGCAAATCTACGCAAATTTTACTTATTAATGTTAGCGCACTGAAAAACAAAACAAAACAAAACAAAAAACAACAACAACAACAACAACAACAACAAAACCCGTGGACAAACGCATCACCAGACAAAATACGACGCGTTTCGACCTCTTAGGTCTTCTTCAGGCAAGATACAAAACACTCAGGACAACGAAAACGAACGAGCAATCACTTATTGTCATCCACTTCAGCAGCAAGTTAGCGTCGTGTTTTGTCTTGTGATTCGTTTTTTTTTTTTTTTTTTTTTCGTTTTGTTTTTTGTTTTTGTTTTTTTTGGCGGTGCGCTAACATTAATATACAATGCACAAAAAGAAACGCATATTTTTATTTCAGTCATTTCATGTGTCATTTAGCATTCCAAATATTACAACCATAGAAGAAATAAGACATCAATCTACTGTTATGTCTATTCGATCGATCCCAAAGCGTTCCAGGCAGACGTACGGCATCTGGTGGCCTGTGATCTGAGGGACTGCCCGGACCACCAGCTTGCCGACCACTACAACGTGGGTCTCCGCCGCATTCTGGACCAGCACGCCCCTCTGGTCACCAGGATGGTGACTGACCGCCCCTCAGCGCCGTGGAGAAACAACTGTGTCAGGGACGCGAAGAAAGATGTGCGTCAGGTGGAGCGCAGATGGAGGTCAACTGGTTTGACTGTCCATCAAGAAGAGTACAAAAGAACACTGAACTCTTACTCTACGTTTACTAAGAACGTCCGAGTGAAATACTATAGTGGCCTTATTGCCGATTGTACCTCCTCAAAACAGTTGTATGCAGTGGCTGGTCAGCTCTTGGGCACAGTTCAAGTTTCCCCCCTCCCAAGCAACCTTGACCCATGCCAACTTCCAGAAACGTTTTCTCGCTTTTTTCATGAGAAAGTGTCAAAAATAAGACATGATTTGGATTGCCAAAACGCTGGCCCACCAAACTTCAAAATATTTAACGGCCCCAAGCTTAGCCGTTTTGACACTGTCTGAATCGTTCGTCTCAGAACTTATTTCCAAGTCTGCAACAAAGTGCTGTGATCTTGACCCAATCCCCACCAACCTCACCAAACAGAATCTTGCCGATCTTGCCCCAGTTCTCACGAGAATTATAAATGTTTCTCTGGCTACTGGCTCTGTTCCTGGATGTTTTAAACATGCTCTGGTAGTTCCTCTTCTAAAGAAAAATGGCCTATGTCCTGATGAACTTAAAAACTTTAGACTTGTTTCTCACCTTCCTTTTCTCTCCAAACTCCTGGAAAAGGTTGTCTCTGTGCAACTTGAACGCCATCTGTCCCAGCACAATCTGCATGAAATTAACCAGTCTGCTTACAGACAGAATCACAGTACCGAAACAGCGTTGCTTTGTGTGACTGACAGTCTCCTTCGGTCCGCTGACAACAAAAAAGCATCGCTTCTGACTTTGCTAGATCTCAGTGCCGCATTTGACACTATCGACCACAGTATTCTTTTAAAAAGACTGTCGGTGTCTTTCGGTATCACAGACACTGCATTAGAATGGTTTCGGTCATACCTGACTGGCAGAACACAGTCTGTGTCTGTTGGTGGCAAGGTCTCCTCTCCCCTTCCCCTGGACTTTGGTGTGCCCCAAGGCTCCGTTTTGGGCCCCATTCTCTTCTCTCTGTATATTCAACCTCTATCTATGGTCATTGAGGAACACGGAATTCCTCATCAGAAATTTGCCGATGACACCCAGCTGCACGACGCTGCTGAACCTGCTGCATTCCAACTTTTGGTATTGGAATTTGAACTGTGTTTCCAATCTGTTAAATCATGGATGCTTAAAAATAAGCTTAAGCTAAATGATGAAAAAACTGAGGCTCTGTTGGCAGCACCTCGTTCTGTTTTGGATCGCATTTCTGAAAAATCTATTCAAGCTGGAACCAACAAAATTCCCTTTGAAGACAGTGTGAGGGATCTGGGTGTCCATTTGGATAGTACACTGTCCATGAATGTCCAGATCGGTCACCTGTGTCGTTCAGCCTATTTGGCTTTGAGAAAGATCGCGTCAATTCGCTCATATCTTACACAGAAAGGGACTGCCCAACTTATCTGTTCCCTCATCATGTCAAAACTCGATTACTGTAACAGCATTCTTGCCGGTCTTCCCGCTGTCGATATAAACCGACTTCAACGTATACAAAACAACGCAGCCAGACTTGTTTTCCAAAAGTCCAAAAGAACCCACACTACACCTCTGTTAGTTAGACTACATTGGCTTCCCATTCATGCGCGCATTCAGTATAAACTCGCAACACTTGCCTTCCGACACTTTGATGAAACATTGCCTGCTTATCTTTCCAACACACTTGTCACTTATCAACCCTCTCGCACTCTCCGCTCTAGCAGTGACAAACTTCTCAAGCTTCCCCGCATGAAACTGAAATCCTTTGGCCAACGTTCTTTCAGTTATCAAGCCCCCCTTGTCTGGAACTCCCTCCCCTCCCAGCTTCGCTCTTCACAGACTCTCTCTGCGTTCAAATCTGGTCTCAAAACGCATCTCTTTCAGAAGTCCTTTTGTCTTTCTACATAGCGTACGAGTTAATGCGTGTTTCCCATGCATTCTCCATCCTTTTGCCTCTTGTATGTGCACGCGCGCTTCCGTGCCTGAGTGCTTGTGTACTTTTGCGTGTGTGCGTTCGTGTGTGTGCGTTTACGCGCGTGGGTTTTTGTTGCTTCGTGTTGAGTTTGCCCTTTGTGTGTGTGTGTGTGTGTGTGTGTGTGGGTGTGGGTGCTCCCTTCTGCATGTTTTATATTGTATCCCGTGCAGTGTTCATGAAATTGGAGGCGGGGAGGGGGGGGGGGGGGGATGGGGGCTGGTTCTTTTCTTCTATTCCCAAATTCTTGTCGAGCGTTGTTCATATAATGTCATGTGTGTGGGGTGGCGGTGTGTGTGTGTGTGTGTGTGGGGGGGGGGGGGGGGGGGGGGGGAGGTGGGGGAGGATAGAGTGGGGGGGATGTGGCTTGTTCATCTGTTTTAGTGCTTGCTTTGTGACCTATTGTTTTGATGCCTTTTTCTCAGTATTGTGCAATGTTTATGGAAACTTTTATTTTTCCTGTATTGTGAAGCGCTCTGAGGATGAGTCTTCTTCTCTCATCGAAGAGCGCTATATAAGCTCGATTTATTATTATTATTATTATTATTATTATATCTGACTATTCACACTGGACAGAGTTCCCTGCTATACGGGGCATGTTTCTGTCAAAATTTTCC
>CM065742.1:47462311-47468851 GCA_033310375.1 Conus canariensis
TGTGCAGTCCCTGACGTTCTGAGCCGTGTAGTAGAACTGGTTGTGTCTAAACATGAAATAATTTGAGAAAGGCAGTAAACGAGTTGCTTTTGTTTTGAGTGCTCAAAACATTTCAAATACTTAGGAAAGCTTCCGCGGCTTTCGTGGCGAGATCATTTTTAGAAACAACAACAACAACAACAACAACAACAATAGCAACAACAGGTAAGCCGGGTGGTGACACACACTAATGTAACCATGTGCATTAACTATCTGCATTTGTACTCCACCAACAGACCACTTTTCATGGGAAGCCCAGCATCAGTCTGTGCGGGAAACGACGATATTACTTTCATCCATGTTCACAGTCAGTCCAAGACATTCAGATGAATCGTGCACAATTCTACGCTGGTCCTATAAACCTGTTGTAGATCAGACAGGAGGACTACGTCATCAGCAAACAGGAGAATGAATAGCTCGACTGCATCTGGGGATAAAGCTGCGCCGTGCTTACCTTTTAAAAAAAAATTACATTGATCGCTAGTTCGTTAATTAATAATGAAAATAAAAATTGGGCTGCATATATCCCCTTGTCTAAGACCGCGAGTACACTGTATAATAGTCGAACATCTTGGTGCCACTTTAACGCGTACTTTGACTAGAGAGTACATGCTTTGAATGCAAAGTAATAGTTTTCGCATTTGGTATTTTTCTGTAAAACTGGCCATAGTAAATGTAAATGTCCTGAGACAGAATCGAATGCCTTGTGGAAATCTATGAAGGCTACATACAACTTTCTGTTACACAACAGTTGCTTCTGGATGACTGCAGAAAAGAGTAAATATCCTACTCATTCAAATCACTAGCAGGAAACACCGCCCGCCCGCAAGCCTGCCTGACTTTCTACTATAATGTCATGCATGTCTACCAATCGTTTCAGTCTGTCATTTAAGATGAATCCATGAATCTTGCTGCAGACGTCCATAAGCGAGGTGCATCTGTAATTGTAAAGGTGGTTGGCAATTTCCTTTTCATCAAAATGGTTAAAGGATTGATTTTGTCCAGCGCTCTGGCTAGGTTTCCTCACTGAACAAGACACTGACAAAAAACAAGATACAAGAAACTGGTGAACAGTGTCATCTGAACTTTTAAAACACTTCTCCAATGATAGTATCTGGATCGGTAGATTTATTATTTTTCAACAAGCGTCTTGCGCGTTTTTGTATGTAGAGACAGAGCCATTTAGATGTCGTATCCTGAACGGGATTGCCCACGTCTGCCGCGGTATTTGTGTCAAGGTCAAGTAGGGATTTAAAGTAGCCAGACCAATTCTCCATTGTTTTCGTGCTTTTCATTTTTTTTTTCTTGGATGACATTTTTAAATTTGTGTTCCAGAAATCCGTTGGAAAAGACGGCGTCGCCGTTAATGAACCTGTAAGCTTTCGTTTATATGCCTGACTGTTTTTTGTAAGCTTTCGTTTATATGCCTGACTGTTTTTTGTAAGCTTTCGTTTATATGCCTGACTGTTTTTGTTTTTTGTAAGCTTTCGTTTATATGCCTGATTTTTTGTAAGCTTTCGTTTATATGCCTGACTGTTTTTTGTAAGCTTTCGTTTATATGCCTGACTGTTTTTTGTAAGCTTTCGTTTATATGCCTGACTGTTTTCTGTAAGCTTTCCGTTTATATATGCCTGACTGTTTTTTTGTAAGCTTTCGTTTATATGCCTGACTGTTTTTTGTAAGCTTTCGTTTATATGCCTGACTGTTTTTTGCAAGCTTTCGTTTATATGCCTGACTGTTTTTTCTCTTTTTTTCTTTTAAAGTCTGCTTGTCAAGGGTTTTCCCCCCCTCTTTTTAAAGGCATCTCCTAGGGCTCCGTTTCGCTTCATTGCGCTCCGACTCGCACCAAAATTGTTTGGGTTGTTGATTAGCACGCACGACGCGTTAACACACGCTGTGAGCTGTCTAATAACCATGCATTAGAAATGTTTTAATGTACCATCAATGCCTGTGGAGAGTACGAGCGAAGCTTCGTTCGTTCTGCTTTAAATACCAGGTGATTGTGATTGTACTGAATCGCGGAAAACATTGTCTTTCTCTCCGTTTCATCATAAGCCGTAGATAAACCATAGTTCCAGCTGACCATTCACCAGACTGTTATCAAATCGTGTGGGCCCACACACAATCAACTGCACTGGGAAGTACTTAGTCTCCATCTTCTCTGCCACATTCAATTCACGCATAAAGTATTGAATGAAACATATCGTCACATGTCATGAAACCATCATTTGTGTTATTACCCTGGTCAGACACGTATGTGCAGCTACCATTGTGGCGGCCTTGACATATCCCAAATCAGTATGAACAGATTCATTGTTGTGCACATTTTAAGAAGTAACTTGCCATATACATTAATTACATTGTCTTCAGAAATTCTTGTAACTGTTGCAACGCCAGTCCTTTTATGCACAGGAGAGAAACCATCATCAGAATAATACGAGTGTGTCGTTCTGGCATTACGGTCACCACAGAGTAAACGGTATGCATCATGGTTATCAAGGAGATTCAACACACATTGTTCCAACATACACATGCTATTATCAATGACCAGAAATATCACCGTATCGTAGACTGCTGGGTTGAAGACAGGAACGAACACAGAAGGCATCCTTAAAAAAGACTGAACAATTTTTTTCCTCAAAAATAGTGTATAAATATGATCGTGTGTACTCTGGATATGTTGACTGTATGTTAACAGTTTGTTTTTCATGAGGATGACACCCCCCCACCTCTCCTCTCTCTCTCTCTCTCTCTCTCTCTCTTCTCTCTCTCTCTCCTCTCTCTCTCTCTCTCTCTTTCAGGCAATCTTTCCTGCTGTGACAGTGTGACTGCTGGTGCACAGAATGCAGTGCGTTCAGGAAAAGCAGTGGACGTGAACAGATCAATGGATGTTTCTACAGTGCAGGCGAAATCAAAACCAAATAATGTACCTTATAACACACTCGTTTCTCAACTTAGTAACTAATCCATTGACATGCCACGTCACAAATAATCATTTGGAACGAAAATGGTCAGAATTAACACCAGTCTGCTCGGTGTGTCTGTCAGATGTAGCATTATTGTTGCTACAACTGTGAAGCTCCTTAAACCACGCAGAGCTATTATCTTAATTATCTGACTCAGCAACATTTCCGTTGTTCACAGGATAATTCGAATTTGATCACTAGGTCTTTCACACATGGTATCCATTGAAACACACAGACCGATCTGATTGTTTCCATCCAAATGTGTACTGGTGTCTGTCACCGTTCCACTGTCAGCGATCACAGATGCTTGTACTTCCAGTTCACCTGTAACTGTATTCTGCATATTTGTCTCACAGACACGAATGTCACGTGCTAGGTTGGCGGGAGAGACACAGCCACAACAGGCGCTTGACGTGAAACACTGAAGTGGTCGGCGATGGCTTTGTGGACGTGCTGGCCCGACCGGTGTTTCAGGGTGCTGGCACCACGGCGCTGTAGTCGTAACGGTTCCCATCGATGATCAAAAGATTAAAAGACCACCGATGCTTTCTTTTCTCTTCTTTCGCTTTCTTCAAGTGAGGACACAGCTTTCTTCGAATGTCTCTTCTCCGTGCAGTACAGTCTTCCGCAGTGAAGATGTCTGACCCTTTTTTTTTTCTTTTCCTGCCGCACCACATGGTCTCTGTCCTTGTAAAGGATGTCCTTCTTTGACTCGGTGTTCACGGCCGAGCTGCGCTTCTGCATCCAGGACAAGTTTGTTCCGCAACAGTCAATCCATACTGTCTTCACACTGCTGCCAGGTTTCCTGGCTGCTGGTCCGTGGGATACTGTGAGAGTAACAAGCTGTTCCTCCCGGAGCGACCGTCATCCCAGCGTGTCTCCAGACTGTCCACTTTCTCCTGTAGCTCTCTCTCTCTTCCCTTGCGACAACCGCTCATTTCTTGGCGTTGCAGATCCCCCGTCTACATGACAGGTTAAAGTGGCATTCGTGTTGTCAAACTTGCAGCTCAGATCCGATAACATCTGAACGACATCGGCGATGGTAGACTTGTGAGTCCCTTCTCCCCCCCCCCCCCCCCCCCCCCCCCCACTTCTCCTCCATAGCTGAACGTTCGCTTTTCTCTGGAGGGTCAACAGGAAGGCTGGCACGGACGGACACGCTGGACAATTCACTAACGGACGGAAACGCTGGACAATTCACTAACGCACGGAAACACTGGACAGTACACTTTGCTTCTAAGGTGGCCCGGGGCTACTTTCTACATCCTCACAGCGCGACAGAGCTCCCACCAGGAGCACGATTGTGACAACCGCTGCCCCATGCCTGTCTCTAAAGGGAATGGTCACTGCACTGTAACGCAGGACTACAAGACTCCTGGCTCGATTCCATCACGATGAGCTCACAGAAAACGGCCACACCACGACCGAAAATACAGGTTCTGGATCGACATGATGTTTGTTTCTTTTTGAATATTTGTGTGAAAAGACACGGACACAATTCGTGACAGCACCCGAAAAGTACTGCTGACTCGTGAACTGATGACAAAACACCTCCAGGAGAGAGAGAGAGAGAGAGAGAGAGAGAGAGAGAGAGAGAGAGACAGACAGACAGACAGACAGACAGACAGACAGACAGACAGACACAGAGACAGACAGACAGACAGAGAAAAAAGAGAGTGAGACAGACAGACAGACCAGACAAAAACAGTAAAAGCAAGTATGACATAAAGCGAGCGAGCGAGCGAGCGGAGAGAGAGAGAGGGGGGGAAGAAAGAAAGAAAGAGAGAGAGAGAGAGAGAGAGAGAGAGAGAGAGAGAGAGAGAGAGAGAGAGAGAGATGTCTGACCGTAAAAATGAGGGGCCAAGTCAAGTTAAGAAAAGAACCAAGAGTCTAAGACAGAAAAAGATAACATCCCCCATCTCTGCTCCCTCCAACCCTCTTGAAGAAGAAGAAGAAGAAGAAGAAGAAGAGAAATTGGAGAGGTTTTTTTTTTTTTTTTTTTTTTTTTTTTTTTTTGCAACCTTGTTTGTCTTTTCTCCCTACAGGTGCCGTACCACAATCTATCTATCAATCCACATGGAAAGCTAGCAGCAATCTATCTATCAATCCACATGGAAAGCTACCAGCTCAAGAATCTTATTTTGGCGTTTTGAAAATAATTATGTCCGAATATCGCTGCGTGTGTAATCTTCCATTAAGCTAATATCCACGACTATCCATCTAGCAAATCTCTGTGACTGTCCACGTGCAAAATAGTCATGACCACCATCCATCATGCCAATGTTTATGAACTTCCACCTGGCTAACATGTGTGATCTTCCGCCTGACCAGCATTTATGACCGTATACCTGACCTGGGTGACCATCCACCGGACCAGTATCTTTGACAATGTACTAGACCAGTATCTATAACAATGCACCCGACCAATGTTTAATGCCATGTACTAGACCAGTATTTACAACAATGCACCTGACCAATATCTAACGCCATGTACTAGACCAGTATTTACAACAATGCACCCGACCAGTATCTATCACCCTTTGCGATAGACCAATATGACCCATGCCCGGAGCCGGTATTCATGACGATGCAACAAATCAACAGCATTGACAACGTACTGCGCAGATTTCTGTGTCCGTCCAGCAGGCCACTATTGATGGCAATGTGTCCGTCCAGTAGGCCACTATTGATGGCAATGTGTCTGTCCAGCAGGCCATTATTGATGGCAATGTGTCCGTCCAGCAGGCCACTATTGATGGCAATGTACCACCAGACCAGTATGTTGGACCATGGACTGTGCCATCATTTGTGACCATTCACAGGGCCGATAATTACGAGTGTGCACCAGGTCAGTATTCACAACGATGCGCCATGCCAATATTTATGATCACGCCCAAGACAGATACTTATAAACATCGCGCGTCAGGCCAGTGTTTGTGACTATGACCCAGGGCAATAGTGACGACGGTACGTTGACCCAATACTGATGAGTACGCCTCTGGCCAACACTTATGGCCCTGACCAGTACTCAAGACCATCCTCCAAGCCTGTGTATATGACCCCGCGCCAGGTCAACGAGTAGGGCCATCAGCCTGTCCGGTGGTTATGACCATCCATCATGAGCACGCACCTGGTCAGTAAAATAATATGACTAATGCAAAAGGACAATAATTGTTTTTTTTCACCACCAAACGGGACATCATTTTGACAGTTTAACGGACCATTACTCATGACCTTCCTACTCGCTAAACATTTTGACCGTTCACAATTTATTTACGACTACCCTCAAGGTCATTACCTTGACCATTCACCAAGCCAGATATTCATTATGAACCCTCACCTGACCAATATTGGTGACTAACCAATACGCATAGCCAGAAGCCCTTTTTTTTTGGTGGGTTTATCTAAAAAAAAATAAATAAATTAAAAAAAAGGGGGGGGGGGGGGTCATAATAAAGTTAATAACAAAGTTTGGGCAGATTCTGATCATGCTCGTCCCCATTTTATACACCACAGTGACAGAAATGTCAAATCG
>CM065742.1:47468951-47496451 GCA_033310375.1 Conus canariensis
AAGGGGTTTTTTCCCCCCCCTCTTTTTAAAGGCATCCCCCTTTAGGGCTCCTTTCGCTTCATTGCGCTCCGACCGCACCAAAATTGTTTGGTTTTGATTACACGCACGACGCGTTAAAAACACGTTTGTGAGCTTCTAATAACCATCATTAAGAAAATTTTTAAGTACCATCAATGCCTTTTGGAATAGGGACGAAGCTTCGTTCGTTCTGTTTTAAATACCAGGAATTGTGATTGTACTAAATCGGGAAAACATTGTCTTTCTCCTCCGTTCATCATAAGCCGTAGATAAACCAAGTTCCAGCTGACCATTCACCAGACTTTTAAACAAATCGTGTGGGCCCACACACAATCAACTGCACTGGGAAGTACTTAGTCCCCCATCTTCTCTGCCACAATTCAATTCACGCAAAAAGTATTGAATAAACAATCGTCACATTCATGAAACCATCATTTTGTGTTATTACCCTGCTCAGACACGTATGGGGCAGTTTACCATTGTGTGCGGCCTTGACAAAACCCAAATCAGTATGAACAATTCTTGTTGTGCACAATTTTAAGAAGTAACTTGCCAAAATACATTAATTACATTGTTTTTCAAAATTCTTGTAACTGTTAAAACGCCAGTCCTTTTATGCACAGGAGAGAAACCATCATCAGAATAATACGATGTGTCGTTCTGGAAATTAACGGTCCACCACAGAGTAAACGGTATGCCCATGGTTATCAAGGAGAATTCAACACACATTGTTCCAACCTACCCATGCTTTTTATCAATGACCAAAATACACCGATCGTAGACTGCTGGGTTGAAGACAGGAACGAACACAGAAGGCATCTAAAAAAGACTGAACAATTTTTTTCCTCTAAAAGAGTGTATAAATAATGTTGTGTAACTCTGGATATGTTGACTGATGTTAACAGTTTGTTTTTTCATGAGGATGACACCCCCCCACCTCTCTCTCCTCTCTCTCTTTTCTCTCTCTCTCTCTCTCTCCTCTTTCAGGCAATCTTTTCCTGCTGTGAAAGGGTGACTGCTGGTACACAGAATGCAGTGCGTTCAGGAAAAGCAGTGGAGTGAACAGATCAATGGAGTTTTTTAAACAGTGCAGGCCAAATCAAAACCAAATAATGTACCTTATAACACACTCGTTTCTCAACTTAGTAACTAATCCATTGACATGCCACGTAAACAAATAATCATTTGGAACGAAAATGGTCAGAATTTAACACCAGTCTGCTCGGGTTGTGTCCTGTCAGATGTAGCATTATTGTTGCTACAACTGTGAAGCTCCTTAAAACCACGCAAAGCTATTATCTTAATTATCTGACTCAGCAACATTTCCGTTGTTCACAGGTTTAATTCGAATTTGATCACTAGGATCTTTCACACATGGTATCCATTGAAACACACAGACCGATCTGATTGTTTCCATCCAAATGTGTACTGGTGTCTGTCCACCGTTCCACTGTCAGCGATCACAGATGCTTGTACTTTCCAGTTCACCTGTAACTGTATTCTGCATATTTGTCTCACAGACACGAATTCACGTGCTAGTTTGGGGGAGAGACACAGCCACAACAGGCGCTTGACGTGAAACACTGAAGTGGTCGGCGATGGCTTTGTGGACGTGCTGGCCCGACCGTTGTTTCAGGGTGCTGGCACCACGGCGCTGTAGTCGAACGGTTCCCATCGATGATCAAAAGATTAAAAGACCACCGATGCTTTCTTTTCTCTTCTTTCGCTTTCTCAAGTGAGGACACCCTTTCTCGAATGTCTCTTCTCCGTGCAGTAAAGTCTCCGCATGAAGATCCCAGTCAGACCCTTTTTTTTTTCTTTCCTGCCGCACACATGGTCTCTGTCCTTGTAAGGATGTCCCTCTTGACTCCGGTTTCACGGCCGACTGCGCTTTGCATCCAGGACAATTTGTTCGAACAGTCAATCCATACTGTCTTCACACTGCTGCCAGGTTTCCGGGCTGCTGGCCCGTGGGATACTGTGAGAGTAACAAGCTGTTCCTCCCGGAGCGACCGTCATCCCAGCGGTCTCCAGACTGTCCACTTTTCTCCTGTAGCTCTCTCTCTCTTCCCTTGCGACAACCGCTCATTTCTTGGCGTTGCAGATCCCCCGTCTACATGACAGGTTAAATGGCATTCGTGTTGTCAAACTTGCAGCTCAGATCCGATAACATCTGAAAAGACATCGGCGATGGTAGACTTGTGAGTCCCTTCTCCGCCCCCCCCCCCCCCCCCCCCCCACTTCTCCTCCATAGCTGAACGTTCGCTTTCTCTGGAGGGTCAACAGGAAGGCGGCACGGACGGACCCTGGACAATTCACTAACGGACGGAAACGCTGGACAATTCACTAACGCACGGAAACAAATGGACAGTACACTTTGCTTCTAAGTGGCCCGGGGGCTACTTTCTACATCCTCACAGCGCGACAGAGCTCCCACCAGGAGCACGATTGTGACAAACGCTGCCCCATGCCTGTCTCTAAAGGAATGTCACTGCACTGTAAACGCAGGACTACAAGACTCCTGGCTCGATTCCATCACGAATGAGCTCACAGAAAACGGCCACACCACGACCGAAAATACAGGTTCTGGATCGACATGATGTTTTTTTCTCTTTTTTGAATATTGTGTGAAAAGACACGGACACAATTCGTGACAGCACCCCGAAAAGTACTGCTGACTCGTGAACTGATGACAAAACACCTCCAGAGAAGAGAGAGAGAGAGAGAGAGAGAGAGAGAGAGAGGAGAGACAGACAGACAGACAGACAACAGACAGACGACAGAAACAGAGACAGACAACAGACAGACAGACAGAGAAAAAAGAGAGTGAGACAGACAGACAGACAGACAGACAAAAACAGTAAAAAGCAAGTATGACATAAAGCGAGCGAGCGAGCGAGCGAGAGAGAGAGGAGGGGGAAGAAAGAAAGAGAGAGAGAGAGAGAGAGAGAGAGAGAGAGAGGAGAGAGAGAGATGTCTGACCGTAAAAATGAGGGGCCAAGTCAAGTTAAGAAAAGAACCAAGAGTCTAAGACAGAAAAAGAAAAACATCCCCCATCTCTGCTCCCTCCAACCCTCTTGAAGAAGAAGAAAAGAAGAAGAAGAAGAAGAAGAAGAAGAAATTGGAGAGGTTTTTTTTTTTTTTTTTTTTTTTTTTTTTTTTGCAACCTTGTTTGTCTTTTCTCCCTACAGGTGCCGTACCACAATCTATCTATCAATCCACATGGAAAGCTAGCAGCAATCTATCTATCAATCCACATGGAAAGCTACCAGCTCAAGAATCTTATTTTGGCGTTTTGAAAATAATTATGTCCGAATATCGCTGCGTGTGTAATCTTCCATTAAGCTAATATCCACGACCATCCATCTAGCAAATCTCTGTGACTGTCCACGTGCAAAAAAGTCATGACCACCATCCATCATGCCAATGTTTATGAACTTCCACCTGGCTAACATGTGTGATCTTCCGCCTGACCAGCATTTATGACCGTATACCTGACCTGGGTGACCATCCACCGGACCAGTATCTTTGACAATGTACTAGACCAGTATCTATAACAATGCACCCGACCAATGTCTAATGCCATGTACTAGACCAGTATTTACAACAATGCACCTGACCAATATCTAACGCCATGTACTAGACCAGTATTTACAACAATGCACCCGACCAGTATCTATCACCCTTTGCGATAGACCAATATGACCCATGCCCGGGGCCGGTATTCATGACGATGCAACAAATCAACAGCATTGACAACGTACTGCGCAGATTTCTGTGTCCGTCCAGCAGGCCACTATTGATGGCAATGTGTCCGTCCAGCAGGCCACTATTGATGGCAATGTGTCTGTCCAGCAGGCCATTATTGATGGCAATGTGTCCGTCCAGCAGGCCACTATTGATTGGCAATGTACCACCAGACCAGTATGTTGGACCATGGACTGTGCCATCATTTGTGACCATTCACAGGGCCGATAATTACGAGTGTGCACCAGGTCAGTATTCACAACGATGCGCCATGCCAATATTTATGATCACGCCCAAGACAGATACTTATAAACATCGCGCGTCAGGCCAGTGTTTGTGACTATGACCCAGGGCAATAGTGACGACGGTACGTTGACCCAATACTGATGAGTACGCCTCTGGCCAACACTTATGGCCCTGACCAGTACTCAAGACCATCCTCCAAGCCTGTGTATATGACCCCGCGCCAGGTCAACGAGTAGGGCCATCAGCCTGTCCGGTGGTTATGACCATCCATCATGAGCACGCACCTGGTCAGTAAAATAATATGACTAATGCAAAAGGACAATAATTGTTTTTTTTTCACCACCAAACGGGACATCATTTTGACAGTTTAACGGACCATTACTCATGACCTTCCTACTCGCTAAACATTTTGACCGTTCACAATTTATTTACGACTACCCTCAAGGTCATTACCTTGACCATTCACCAAGCCAGATATTCATTATGAACCCTCACCTGACCAATATTGGTGACTAACCAATACGCATAGCCAGAAGCCCTTTTTTTTGGTGGGTTTATCTAAAAAAAAAAAATAAATAAAAAAAAAGGGGGGGGGGGGGGTTCATAATAAAGTTAATAACAAAGTTTGGGCAGATTCTGATCATGCTCGTCCCCATTTTATACACCACAGTGACAGAAATGTCAAATCGGTGTACATTTAACTGGAAAAGACTGTATAAACACTTTCCGTGGAAGCTTGCTTTGAGGTGGTCTGAAACCGGAGAAGTTCGGGTTTTGATTTCTCAAGATGTAATTCGCGTAGAGGGTATCTTCTTTCACAGGCTCCAGCTTTGTGATGCGTCTTATGCTTCAGACTATCAAATCCACATTCATGAAGTAAAAAAAAAAAAAAAAAAAAAAAAAATATATATATATATTATATATATATATATATATATATATAATGTCACATGAAAATTGTTATCACCATTGTTTCCATGAAACAAGTTTGTTGTTTTGCTTTTGTTTGGATTATCCCCCCCCCCCCCCCCCCCCCCCCCCCCCCCGCCCCCCACAAAGACGTAAACGGAGTCTTTTGAAGCCAGAAATATTCCTTAACATTCTCTTTTCCATTTCAAACGTACGACAAATGACGATGCAGGATCCGTTAACTTGTTCCAGCTCAGAACAGTTCGCCCCACCTTAATGGCTGGATCGGTTCCTGGATCAGCTCTTTCAGAGCGGAGAGAAACGCTGGAATCCAGAGGAAGCTGACGTTGATGGCGACACAGCATTGACAAAAAAAAAATCGTGTCGGTAAACATGAACGAGAGAGAGAGAGAGGGGGGGGGGGGGGGGGGGGCGGGAGGGAGAGGGGGGATGGAGAGCAGAGAGAGAGGGGGGGAGGAGGAAGGGGGAGGGAGATGCACAAAGGAGAGAGAGAGAGAGAGAGAGAGAGAGAGGGAGAAGAGAGAGAGAGAGAGAGAGAGAAGAGAGAGAGAGAGAGAGAGCGAGCGAGGGAGAGAGAGACAGAGAGAGATACGGATACGGATACGGATACGGAAGTTTAATCATGTATAGGCTATTGCCCCTCATGATGGGGTACATATATACAAACATTTTCAAACAAACAAATATGAACAGTGAAATCATCCAACACTTACTTAACAGTAAATTTAAGAAGTGAGAATAGAACGCAACTTAAAGGCTTTGTAAAGATAGATTGACAGGTTCCTGACTGTTTTTTCGTGCGTACTTGCCATAAGCAATGTAAATTTAAACTGACTTGGCACTTTGTAATACTTCAGCGGAATGTACTGTGCTCTTAGGTCATACAAAACTGGACAACAAAAAACAAAATGTATCTCACTTTCTTTTTCTTTTAGACAAAGTGGACATATTAATTTACCTTCACTATGTGTTCTATAACGGTGACGATGTACTGCGATTTCAGAAATTCCAAGTCTAAATCTTGTCAATGTGTATCTTAAATGCTTGTCTAAATTAATTAATAAATACGTTTTAACATCAGGAACAGTGCAAAAGGCTCTGTAAACGTTAAACCTACCACTATTACTAATATGGAAATTCCAATCTTGCCATCTGCACGAAATCAGCCTATCCTTAAAACTTTTCAAAAACTCGTTAATTCCTTCCATGCCTTGATTTAGCCATACATATCCAAATCCAAACATATACAATTTACAGCGAATATTTGAGGCCCAATTTTTCTTTCCACGCATATCTCAATCAAGAAGCATTTTGTAGGCCTTATAAGGTAATCTACAGTCGTCCATTCTGGTTAATTTTAACCAAAACCTGATACATTTTATAGCTGAGTTTATGTAGATAGGATATCTGTTTGTTTCTCCATACACCAGGTCATTAGGTGTTCGCATTTCAACGCCCAAGAATCGTTTAACGGCAAACAAATGAAGTTTTTCACAATAGGTTGCTGCGTTGTCAAGACCCCATAACTCTGCACCATACTGAGCAATAGGTTGAACCTGTGAGTCAAATAACTTAAAAAAAGCACGAGTGAGAATTGCACTTCAGCTTAGATAGCTTTTGTAAAATACATAATAAAGCGTTTTTTGCTCGGCTTGTAAGGTCGCGACATGCAGCAGCAAAACTAAGCTTTGTTGAAAAATAAATTCCTAGATATTTGTACGCATTCACAACAGGCATCACAATACCGTTATATGTCCACCTTTCTCTGGCAGCTAAGTAACCACCTTTCCTAAACACCACTACGTTACTTTTATCTAAGTTAACCTTCAGCTGCAAAGCTGCGGCTGCACGCTGAAGACTGTTTATCTGCGTTTGTAACCCTATGGTAGTTTCAGAAACTAAAGCCACATCATCGGCCAGAAGCAGTATGAATAATTCAAAATAATCTGAGAGAGAGAGAGAGACAGACAGACAGAAAAAATCGTTGAAGACCATCTTTCGCATACCTCGTCATAATAAACTCCAAACACAGACACACGCACACACACAGGTGCGCGTACATATACATACACAGGCGCCCGCGCTTGCGTGCTCACAATGAGCAGAACAAACACCAATATTTGCACCACGCATGCAGAGAGAGAGAGAGAGAGAGAGAGCTCTTTTTTTTCTGCGCTTTGTTGGCTGTGTTCTTTTGAAGAAGATCAAGACCTGTAAACAACGCCAGTGCCAGCGGTTACTTCCAGAAAGGAGAGAGAGCGAGAGCGAAACATTGACAAGAGCGGCTGGGAACAAAAGTGTGGCAAGTGCAATCTTGACAAAAGCCGCGGCCACATCAGAGGGAGTGTTTGGAAAGCGAGGGGAGAAAAAAAAAGAAAAAGGGAGAGAGAGAGAGAGAGAGGGGGGGGGGGGGGTTGGTGGTGGGGAAGGGAGAGGCGGTCGTCGGGTGAGGTGGAGGAAGGGGAGGCGAGGGGGGGTGGGGGAGGGAGGAAAGGGGAGGCAGGTGAGAGAAGCGCCGGTTTGACAAGTGGAATCCTTTCAAAGCTCGGTCACATCTTTTGCAAGAAGCACTCAGGGGAGGGGGGAGGGAGGGGGGAGGGGGGGGGGGGGGCGGTTACTGAATACGGAGGATCACAAGCGCTCCAAGAACACGGAAATCACAACCACGGACACCGATCTTGTGGGGGGGGTGGGGAGGGGTGGGGTGGGTGGGGGAGGGGGACATGGATGGCAGAGTGGCAGCAGCAGGGACGAGCATTAAGGAATGGCAGACTTCCACAGAACGGCAAGGAAGCAGGAAGGAAAGGGTGGGTGGGTGGGTAGGCGGAGAGAACTGGGAAGAATAAAGAAGAAGACAGAGGGATGGAGGACGTGAGGGAGTAGGGGATAGGACAGAGAGAGAGAGAGAGAGAGAGGGGGGGGTGGGGGCAGGGAGAGGGGCGGTACGCAGCCAGTGCAGCTGTGTTGTACGTGAGCACTTACGTGGAAGAGACAATCACCCGAATCTCGCTGCCGGACAGAGAACAGGACTTCAAAAGAATAGGGTCGAGTTCATCACACAACAAGTGCTGGCCGCGCACCTTCTTGCTCTAAAAGAATGGCGGGCCACGATCACACCCTTTCTCACACAGTCAATAGACAGGTCACCGTTTGCAAGGCCGTTCCGTTCATTCATCATCAAAGATATCCTTCTGTCCCCTTCCCCTTTATACACACACACACACGCACACACCACACGCAACACACACACACACACACACACACCATCATATCATCATCATCATCATCCCCACCCCTCTCACCCTTTCAAGGCACTACACTATGCAAAATGATGTGAGCATACCTGAAATATAGAAACCGGCAGAAGACAAAACTTATAATAGTAACAAGAACAAGAACAGCAAGAACAAAACAATAATATAAATATAAAAATCTAAGATAAAAAAATAATAATAATAATAATGAGAAGAAGAAGAAGAAGAAGAAGAAGAAGAAGAAGAAAATAGCTACACCTCCGGACACCTAAAACGTACCTGGCTCAAATTCCTAAATCAAACTTTCTATCTATGACATCCAAACCCCAAAAGGATAGATTTTGTTTGTTTGAGATCTCTTTCTTTTCTTCTTCTTCTTCTTTTTTTTTTCAACCGTCAAATCCTCCCATTTCCTCCACGTTCTGTGCTCTTTCACGCACGGAGATGGTTAAGTCACAGAAAGGGGCCTTTGCCTGTTTTATGCTAGTTTCCAAACACTTTAACTAAAGACAGCAACCGAAAGAAGGGCAATAGCTATGCAGCATAGGTTTAGATATTGCTTTTATACGCATACAAATCCATACAACTACGACAACAACAACAACAACAACAACAGCTAACGTAGGGAGCTTAAAAGCGGAAAAAAAAACAAACAAACAAACAACAACAACAACAAAACCGAACCAAAACAACAAGCGTAAATCAAAACAGCTCAAACAAGATACAAAAAATGTTACAAGTTGACAGGAAATACGTCACTTTACGGCCGTCAGAATATGTGGCCTCTGAAACGAGTAGGAAAGCTAACGGGAGTGTAGGCACGTGGAAGCGCTTTGATTGGTCGTTGCGCGGATGTCACGTGTTTGACACACACCACACACACAAACACACATTTCATTTTTAAGCCATATGATGGGTTTTTGAAGATAGATTTCTTCATGACAACAAAACACAAAAAAGAGAGGGAAAAAATCTAGAGAAAGGAATTCGAAAAAAACAACAAAACAAAACAAAACAAAAAAAAAAACATCGTCACAACACTTGGTCCATTTTCCAATCAAAAAAGAAAAAAGAAAAAGAAAAAAATCCACCATGTGCCTCGACACTCGCGTGATACGACAGACGATTTGCTACATACAGTCTAAAACACAGAGTGAAAGGGCAAAGGCGAAAAACAAAATGAGAAGGTCAAGGTGAAGGTCAAGTCTAAGGGTCTTTGTCTGCCCACTTACCAAGTTCGATTCACAAGACTTTAGAGGGATGTAGGAAGAAGACAAAACCCAAACCAGAAGAAGACAATGTGTTAGTAGCACACCACATCTCTCTAACTACAACGAACACGAAACATCCACAGTTGATATCACGCGAAACGCGCACACTCACAGACATCCATACATCGACAGAAAATGGAACGTAAACACCTGACGGAAACGTGTGCTGTGGTAGCCGTACAGCTGTCTTTGCACATACCCCTTTACTTCCCCCCTTCCACCCAATCCCACCCCAAAACTCTCGCCTCTTCTCCCCCTCCCCTCTCCCCCGCCACACACACACAACACAACACACACACACACACACACATCCACAACGCACCTCTTCTATTGACTGTAGATATGAACATTATCAAAACGTACTTAATCTTCAAACGGTGCTCGTTTTCTTTTTCTTTCTTTTCCTGATGTTGTTGTTGTTGTTGTTGTGTGTTGATTGAGAATACTTGTTCATATATTCTTAGTTTGTGGTGTTGATGGCAGAACTGCGTTCAGTGTTTGCAAACTAAAGACTCCGATATATCCTTGGGAACTTTTAAGTTAGATGGTTGGTTGGGTGGTTTGCCCCCAGCTTATCAACTGATCAATGAAACATTTTTTTTTTGTTCTCATATCAGTCAGTCGATTATTCATTTAGTTACTTCACAGGGGGGCTGACTGGTTATCTGAACGTGAACACAATGTTTTATGAAAGAAATCAAATAAGAAAGAAAAGTCCTTTCAGCTGACAAAGATTTGTCTCTGTGTTGTTGCCTATATAAGAATCAGTCATTTATGGCTTTGAACCCTGAACACAAAACCCGTTTTAGTTACGGGAATCGAAACATCTCCACCAACTGTGGACAAGTAGGATACTCATAAGCCCCCCCTCCCCCCGCCCCCTCCCTCTCCGGCAACTACTCCTCCTTTCTTCTGACCCCCCCCCCCCCCCTCCTCCTCCTCCTCCAATCTGCTGTCCCCGTTTAGTGACGTGTACGTCATTATGTTTTAGTAACTTTGCTATCTGAAAAGCGTTATTTGGTTTGATAAGTTTGTTTTTTGTTTCAAAATAATATCCTAAGGCCTATAACCTCAAAATGAAGGTGTAAGCTGTAAACTTCGTAGGTCCGCTGGCCAGTAACTGTATACGACAAAAAAGCAGAAGAGCACACAAAACAAAGTGTGAAGTAACGCAGTTTTAATGCACGACACAAAACAGGACACTTTGGCTTCACAAAGGGAGTATTGTGCATGTTTAGGTCTATTTTTTTGTCGCTGAGGAAGGCATATTGCCGAATATTTCTTGTCCTGTTTTGTGTCGTGCATTAAAACTGCGTTACTTCACACTTTGTTTTGTGTCGCTCTTCTGCTTTTTTGTCGTGTTCCAGTAACGCTGCAGTTTGTTTCTGTTGCAGTAACTGTATAGTTTGATGAGCTGTAACAGTTGTTGTTTGTTGCTTAGCATCACCACCACCACCACCACCCCTCCCCCTCCCCAATTTCTCCTCCCCCTCCCCTTTCCTTCCCCTCTCCGACATACACACACACACACAGCACACAGACACACACACACACACACACACACACACACACCACACACACACACATCCTTCTCCCCACCCAGTCTACCACCTCCACCCCTGAATGAAAGAAAGAAGTCAAAATCTCAAATCAGTGAAACTTAAGGTTTCAATTGTTGATATTTCATACACGATGTGTCGTGTTTTTCTTTTCTTTTCTTTTTAATTTTTTTTTTTAACCAGCCGGTGTTTTGAGAAACGAATGTCTACGGACATGTAGGTCACTATCACACACCAACTCATGTACATCGTTCATACATACGCACGCTCCATCCCTCACCCCTAGCAGATAACCTCACACACACACACACTGAAATCAAAAGACAAACAAACGACTAAACAAACCAACAAAAAACCCATCAAAAATGCAACTCGGTGCGTACATTATCGCGTCAAGCCAAACCAAAACAGTGCTGTTAGTGCCACAAGCCTTCGTCACATTCGGCATGCGTCATGCATTACGTCATCACGCGTTCTGTCTCCTGCCAAGAACACTTTCTTTCGAACATTTAGTGCGTCTGTGGCAAGATCTGACACAATTCAATCACCATGCAAGTTGCTGTTGTCGTGAGTCATGGAACAAATAGCGTTTCCCGTTCACTGAAAATAACCTCAAGATGAGTATTCGTTTAACATTCTAAGCGTAAATATTCTCTCTTATTACTGTATTTTTGTTTCTTCTTAGTTCAGTAGCTGTCATGGAATCCAGGAGCAGATCACTTCATTGACTGAAATGATAATAAGCAGCATAATCATAATCTCTTACTCCTTACGTTCCAAAAAGGGTACTGTATAGAATGACTGTTACATCTAGTCATGAATTTGAGCACTCTGATACGCTGAACATTTGCTACGCCCTTGTTACAGAGGAAGCAGCAAGCAACCTGTTACGAAACTGAAGTCCAATATCTCTTGCATGCACCAGAGAACAACGCCCCCCCCCCCCCCTCCCCCCCCTTCCACCGAAAAAAAAAAGGAAAATCGCAGCTGAAACTCCGCAAATAATGCAAATAACTATCTACAATTAAAAAGCAGACGTAGATGCAATACAGCCCCGCTAAAAAGGCGAGTAAAACTCTTTGCCGGGTTTGGCACGCGAACTTTACCAGTGAGATGGAACATGACAAACTGTAATCACTCATATGCAATACTAAAAAAAAATGACATCATCGCATTGACAAAAGAAAGAAGAAAACTACTGATACTACTACGTCTACTGCTACTAATATAATAGTCAGTTTTGTATTGCTTTTTCTACAGTTCAAAGATTGTTCTGTTAATTTACTACGCTACTCAACTGTGAACCAGCATGTACAGAACACACATATCTTCAAACCTGCATATACACAAAGATCCCCACCCCCATCCCATCGCCACCACCACACACAGTTCCGTTGATATACGTGCGCGTGCGTACGTGCGTGCGTGCATTCGTGTGTGTGTGTACGTGCGTGAGTGCATGTGTGTGTGTGCGTGCGTGCGTGAGTGTATGTGTGTGTGTGTGTGTGTAAGAGAGAGAGAGACAGAGACAGAGAGAGAGCACATGCTTATGATGTAAAGAACTGGCTGGTTAGAGTTATTTTCAACACTGAAGGGAATGCGAGGAGTGTTTGTTTTTCCACAGAATTTGAAAACATAATTTTGGTGACCCCAAACACATCAATATTTTGCTCAGTGTCAACGTTTATTCCCTTATTCAACTTCAGTGCAGCTGTTATGGACTACGAGTTGAACTGGGCGGAAAGATGACATCCTAACAGAAATGGACTCTGTATTGTCATCAACAGAAGCTGAATTTCATTTCATCATTGAATGTAAAAAAGAAAAAAAAAAGTTTTATATATATATATATATATATATATATATATATATAAAACAGAGTTTTCTGAAAATATATATATATATATATATATATTATATATATTTATATATATATATATATGCCATGAAAGAAGCTTCTACCTACTATTCACAGGAAAGCTAGAAATTCTTTACCGATGACGCAAGAACCAGTTATCTAAAAAAGAAAAAAAAGGTATCAAAAAGTACCGCTCAATTGTACCACATATATCAAACACAGAAATTCTTTCTGGATCGTTAATGCTATTTTGTTCCTGATGTCTTCCTTTGACGGAATGAGCATGTTTTGTGAGATGCCCTAGCTGCGTTATGTAAGCACGTTTAGTTTCCCCGACAAACGCATTAAAGATCGCCAGATGAGTGTTGCTTTATTTCACAGAGGGGAGAACAGATAATCTAAAATGGCCGTTTCTCTCTTTCATAAAGAGGATAAGAGTTTAAAATGGCCGTTTCCCTCTTTCATTGAGGGGAGAACAGTCTAAAATGGCCGTTTTCGTCTCTCATAGAGGGGAAAACAAACAGTCTAAAACAAGGAGGATCACTTCGATGATGGCATAATAAGAATGACGCAGAGTTTACTTTTTCTCCACGAAAATATTATGTTAGTTCAGGTGATTAGTTGACTTCTGGTGATGAAAACGTTATGCTGAAAGCCGATACGTACAGCCAGCCCCGTCTTGGAATCACTCTTCCTGATCCTCACCACTTTCCCCTCTAGAACCTTGCGTTCGTCAAATACAAAGTTAATAAAGTGTGTTCATTAATTTGTGCATTCCCTTTGGAACCTGGGTTCTATCAATGATTTGGACATTCCCTTTCATATCAGGTTTCTATATCCGTTCCCAAATGCAGACCAAAAGAATGAGGACAGCGAGACTGTAGCTTCCTAAGACTAGAACAAAAAATGCTTCCTTAACTCTGCTATACACTAAATCATTCTCAGTTAAAGAAATAACTGACAGATTTTTTTTTTTTTTTTTTTTTTGGGGGGGGGGGGGACAGCACATTTAAAAACAAGCCCAATCGTATCATACCACAGGTGTGTGCCCCAACCCACCCCATCCCCTCAATCATCCCCCCCTCCCCCCCTTTTTTTGTTTTGTTTTTGTTTTGCTGTGTGTCGTCTGATCCTTGTATCTGATGATCATTGTGTGTGTGAGTCTGTGTCCGACAGGCCAGGTATGGCCTCTTTGACTGGCTGGTTTGTAAACAACATGATCTAAATAGAAAAAAAAAATATCATTGCTTTTATGTATCACAGAAGATGTGTCTTTCACATCATAATGACATTGAACATGAATATGAATGAAACAAAATCATCGTTTTTGTTATTGTACATCACAGAAGATGTTTCTTCTACTCCATAATACCATTGAACATGAACGAAATAAAATCATTATTCTTCTTACTGTATATCATAGAAGATGTGTCTGTAACGTCATAATACCATTCAACTTGAATTACATCAAATAATTATTGTTACTGTATATCACAGATGTGTCTTTTTTCACTTCATATTACCATTGAACATGAATTCAATTAAAGTGTTATTCTTATTCTTATTGTTATTATACATCACAGAAGATGTGTCTTTTACTTCATCATATTATTGTTTAAAACACTTCGAAAATGATTCTGATTCAGGATGTTCTTTTATGTTAAAAAAAATAAAAGAAGAAAAAAAGGACTCTAGTCCTCCGCGACCTCTAATTACCTGAAAACAAGACAGCGAGAAGTCCTAAATGTTATATATATATCCCTGTATCCCACACAGACTTTCAGTACAGACATGGTGGAACTGTATGTAGTAGGACATACCCTACGTGCAACTACTCATGCTGCAACGGAACAAACACACACACATACAGACATACATACATACACACACACACACACACAGACATACATACCCAGCATCACATTGCAACATTTCTTTTTTTTCTGTACGGTGGAGTGCAAGGATGCAGAGATATAAAAATATACCTATCTAAAACATTAGGCACTTCTTCCTCGGAGTTGGAAATGGCCGAGCGACGACTGTTATGGCGGACACACAGGGGCGACTGTGCCGAGTTGTCGCCCTTGAAGGAGCTGGAGTGAGAGTTATGGGACCTGTCCCGCCGTTTGGTGGAGAAGCGGCTCACGAAGGAGGTGTTGTTCTTCCAAGGGCGTTCTCTGGAATGAGAGAGAGAGAGAGAAAGGTCAAGGGAAGCAACCCTTCCCATGGAAAACGAGTCACGTGATTTCCTTTTTACAGACACTCTTCAACGTAACCAGTCCCCTGACACTTAACGGCTGATGAAACTCGCCATTGAGAGACTGTAGCATTCTTGTGTTGAGAGAGAGAGAGAGAGAGAGAGAGAGAGAGAGAGAGAGAGAGAGAGAGAGAGCGAGAGAGAGAGAAGACAGACAGACAGACAGACAGACAGACAGACAAACAAGACAGACAGACAGACGAGACAGACAGAGACAGAGAGCGAGAAAGACAGAGAGAGAGAGGAGATATGGACGAGAGAGAGAGAGAGAGAGAGAGAGAGAGAGAGAGAAAATGGGGGCGCAGAGAGGATGAACGAACGAAAGAACGAAATTTTATTTAATTTAACCAGGGTTTTGAGATAAGCAAATTGTACATGCTTTTCTTCACCCAGCCCTGGGGACAGAGAGAGAGAGAGAGAGAGAGAGAGAGAAGACAGACAGACAGACAGACAGACAGACAGACAGACAGACAGAGAGACAGACAGACAGAGAGAGAGAAGAGAGAGAGAGAGAGAGAGAGAGAGAATGACAGACATTTTATTCCAGTAGGGCCAAGCCCCCTTAGAAGAGATGTGTGTACACAGAAAGGCAACAAAAGAACTTGAAGATTTCGGCAAGAAAGAAAGAAAACATAAAAACCAACTATACATTTCATCATCTACACTCATACATCAGGTTAGGAAATTTCAATCAGAGAGAGAGAGAGAGAAGACAGACAGACAGACAGACAGACAGACAGACAGACAGACAGACAGAGAGAGACTCACGCGGTAGGACTGGGACAGGGCACGAGGTGGGGCTTCCATGTGGCCACAGACATGGAATGCTCGTCCGCCGCGTAGCAGCGCCACAGACACTGGATCAGGTTGGCCGCCGGCACCCGCCGCCGGTTCAGGTGCTTCTGCCGCTGCTGCTGCTGCACCTTCAGAGCGAAGCCTGACCCCAGGATGCCCTGCAAACAAATATCGATCCATCAAAAATCGACCAGTCTGTATAAATCGATCCATCGTTCGACCGGCTGATTTTGAGACCCATGGATTGATTTTAGAGACCCTGTGCCAAACCTAAGTCATTTTACAATACCATTTCATGTAAAAACGTCACTAGTCACTGAAAGTAACTCTGAGATGCCCTGCCATGGGATTTCATCGTCTTCGTTCTCTCAGGCAGCAGCAGCAGCTCTGGAAGGCCCGACGAGTGCTCCAGGAGGCCGGAACATGTTGTCCGTCTTCGGCACGTCAGCAGCAGACCAGGGTCTGCTCGAAGGTTCTGCATGGTGTGTTGGACAGTCCTGGAGTAAAACGTTCGCTGTCGTGGGAGATGTGCCTCCCCCCCCCCCCCCCCCCCCCCCACCCCCCCCCCCCCCCTCCCCTTTCCCGCCCCGAGGTACACACACTGCAGGAATCACCAATGTGGAACTTGACAAAAGCCGTGACATGTCTCATCCTACACTGTCCTGTCTTCCAGTCTCACGATGGTCACGTCGTCTACTCTGGGTTAGGAGGTAGTAGGCGTCTCTGCTGGCGTTTGTTGCCACGAACGATATTTCTTTAAACAACAACAAAAAAACACACACAAAAAGAAGAAAAACAAAAAATCAATGGATTGATCGACTAGTTCATCGCTTTGTCAGTCGGCAACGTCCGTCCTTGAATACTGTTTGCTTCCCCATATCATTAAATCAGTCGGTCATTCTGCCATGTTGCGCTGAAGGCGAAGTCAGGATCTTAAATACCCTGAAAGACGCCTTTCCATTTCATCCATCAATCCATCATCCAGTCAACTGATCAATGAAAGAATCAAACAATCAATCCATCCTCCAGTCAACTGACCAATGGAAGAATCAAACAATCAATCCAACAACCGAGCAGTCCATCCCTCGGTTTGTCACAAAATTGAGGTGAGGGAAAGGCCAGAAACTAAGACATCCACCAGCAGCATTTCATCAAGCAACTGATCCATCAATTTCTCCACCCACCGATCAACCCATCAAATAATCAATCAATCGATTCATCAATCCAACAGTCAGCCAATCAGTATACCAGTAGTTGTGTGGGACTTTGACAAACATGACCTGGCTCTAAGATACTCTGCGATAACACTCCCTCCCTCCTCAGTTAATCAATCAATCAATCTGTGGGGCTTGGTCAACAAAGCCCGATCCTAAGGAACCTTGCAGTGACCTTTCTCATCAGTCAATCAGTCAACAGGCTCGGCTTTGTGCCTGACAGCTCGAGAGCCAAGCCTGAATCTACTCTGCTGATGCTGATCATAACTATCTAAGAACCATACTGATCACAACCATCTAAGAACCAGGCCTGAATCTACTATGCTGATACTGATCACAACTATCTAAGACCAAGCCTGAACCTACTCTGCTGATGCTGATCATAACTATCTAAGAACCATACTGATCATAACTATCTAAGAACCATACTGATCATAACTATTTAAGAACCATACTGATCATAACTATACTGATCACAACTATTTAAGAACCATACTGATCATAACTGTCTAAGAACCAGGCCTAACCTACTCTGCTGATGCTGATCGTAACTAAGAACCATACTGATCATAACTCTCTAAGTACCAGGCCTAAACCTACTCTGCTGATGCTGATCACAACTATCTAAGAACCATACTGATCATAACTATCTAAGAACCATACTGATCATAACTATGTAAGAACCAGGCCTGAACCTACTCTGCTGATGCTGATCATAACTATCTAAGAACCATACTGATCATAACTATCTAAGAACCAGGTCTGAACCTACTCTGCTGATGCTGATCATAACTAAGAACCATACTGATCATAACTATGTAAGAACCAAGCCTGAACCTACTCTGCTGATGCTGATCATAACTATCTAAGAACCATACTGATCATAACTATCTAAGAACCATACTGATCATAACTATTTAAGAACCAGGTCTGAATCTACTCTGCTGATGCTGATCATAACTAAGAACCATACTGATCATAACTATCTAAGTACCAGGCTTAAACCTACTCTGCTGATGCTGATCATAACTATCTAAGACCCATACTGATCATAACTATCTAAGAACCATACTGATCATAACTAAGAACCAGGCCTGAACCTACTCTGCTGATGCTGATCATAACTATCTAAGACCCATACTGATCATAACTATCCAAGACCCATACTGATCATAACTATCTAAGACCCATACTGATCATAACTGTCTAAGAACCATACTGATCACAACTATCTAAGAACCATACTGATCATAACTGTCTAAGAACCATACTGATCACAACAATCTAAGAACCATACTGATCACAACAATCTAAGACCCAAGCCTGAATCTACTCTGCTGATGCTGATCATAACTATCTAAGAACGATACTGATCACAACTATCTAAGAACCATACTGATCACAACAATCTAAGACCCAAGCCTGAACCTACTCTGCTGATGCTGATCATAACTATCTAAGAACGATACTGATCACAACTATCTAAGAACCATACTGATCACAACTATCTAAGACCCAAGCCTGACCCTACTCTGCTGATGCTGATCACAACTATCTAAGAACCATACTGATCACAACTATCTAAGAACCATACTGATCACAACTATCTAAGACCCAAGCCTGACCCTACTCTGCTGATGCTGATCACAACTATCTAAGAACCATACTGATCACAACTATCTAAGACCCAAGCCTGACCCTACTCTGCTGATGCTGATCACAACTATCTAAGAACCATACTGATCACAACTATCTAAGACCCAAGCCTGACCCTACTCTGCTGATGCTGATCACAACTATCTAAGAACCATACTGATCACAACTATCTAAGACCCAAGCCTGTACCTACTCTGCTGATGCAGATCATAACTAGCATACGGCCATTGGTGACAGTGACCAGGATGATGATAAGAATCACGATGAATTTCCAAAGTACATTTTTTTCGTCGTGCATTTGGCGCTTGTCCCAATTTAAATGATGGAAAACAAAACTGCTGCGAAGGAACAGCCAAGCTTAATCACATTATACCGTGAACATGGACACAATGACAATTGCTCTCTCTCTCTCTCTCTCTCTCTCTCTCTCTCTCTCTCTCTCTCTCTCTCTCACACACACACACACACACACACACACACACACCACACGCACACACACGTACACACACACACAACACACACACACACACACACACACACACACACACACAGGCACGCACGCACGCACGCATGCACGCGCACACACACACACACTCACACACACACACACACACACACACACACACACACACACACACACACACACGCACGCACGCACGCACGCACACAAACACACACATGCATGTGCAGGTGCACGTGCACGTGCACGTACACGCACCATAACCATTGCGACACCTATTCACTTTCGGGTCATTTATCCCTCCTCTCTTTCGCCCGTTCTCCCCATTCATCGATTTTCATGTAGTGTTCTCCATTTTACTTTCCAAGGCGGTGAGGCTGATGCTGCCCTGGGAGAGAGAGAGAGAGAGAGAGAGAGAAGAGAGAGAGAGAGAGGAGGAGAGAGAGGAGAGAGAGAGAGAGAGAGACAGACAGACAGACAGACAGACAGACAGACGGACAGACAGACACTTTGACACTTTGATATTTTATTGTCATTACCAAAGAGGTCTTTTGACAAGGGGGGAGAGGTAACAGAACAATAACATTTCCCTCTTCCTTTCCTGCAAAACAAATAGTACACATTCATTCCTCGTGTGTATCAAATCAAAGGTTAACAAAAACAAATCAATTCGGAACATTTCCTTATGTCCTCACGCACAGTAGTAATGCAGTAAAGTTAGAGAGAGAGAGAGAGAGAGAGAGAGAGAGAGAGAGAGAGAGTAGGAAGAGAGAGAGAGAGAGAGAGAGAGAGAGATTCGGATTCGGATTCGGATTCGGATCCCTACGCCTTGATATTCCCATGCATAGGAGAAGCCATAACTATTTAAAACATCGCGCACTCTTGAAGCCCAATTGATTTTTCCTCTATTGGCCAACTCAGCAACATTTTATACGCTTGAGATGGTAATCTATGTTCATCCATTCGAGTCAGTTTTAACCAATATCTAACACAAGAAACACTAGAATTAATTGTTAATGGAAATCGATTTAGTTCACCATACACAAGGTCGTTTGGTGTTTTAATACCACCCCTAGATATTTTTTTAATACAAACAAATGAACACTTTCAATAACAGATGAAGCATCTTCTAAACCCAAATCTCAGCACCATAAAGAAGAATGGGTTGAATCTGAGAATCAAAAAGTTTCAAGAACAATCTTAAGGAGTTATTATTTAGTTGATACAACTTGCAAATAATGCTAATGGCACCACGTTTCCCTTTACATGCCAAATCTTGGCATGCATGCTTAAAACTCAATTTGGTAGAAAATAGTATGCCCAAATATCGATAAGAATTTACTACGTTCATTTTTATATTGCTGTAAAACCATCTCTCAGTACTTGCTAGATACCCACCTTTCCTGAATATTACTATGTTAGAATTTTCCAGATTGACTTTCAGCTGTAACTGGCATGCAGTTTATAAAGAGTATTCAACTGGGTTTGTAAGCCAACCACAGTTTCCGACAATAAAATCATATCATCAGCAAACAAAAGAATAAATAGTTCAGTGAAATCAACATTCAGGCTAACACCATGTCTACCATTATCAATAATTTCGAGAGCGAGTTCATTTATAAACAAGGAAAATAGAAGAGGACTACAGATATCACCTTGTTTCACACCTTTAGTACAGTGTATTTAGCCTGTGAACTGTGTACCACAACGAACTCGAGCTTTAACAGTTTCGTACATACTTCTTATACATCTGTAAATTTTACCTTTAATTCCATTTTTAATCAAAATAGGCCACAGTAATTTTCTTGAAATAGTGTCAAACGCTTTCTCGAAATCGATAAATGCAACATACAATTTTCTATTGCAGGAAAACTGTTTTGTATAATTGCTAACAATGTGAACATGCGATCGATTGTAGAATAATTTTGTTTGAACCCTGCTTGAAATTCACCTGTAATATTGTTCTGATTGACCCATTCAGTTAATCTTGAATTTATTATAGAGCTATACATTTTGCTACTTATATCTGATAGAGAAATTCCTCTGTAATTGTTTGGATCATTTATATTGCCTTTCTTAAACAATGGGACAATAATAGATTCTTTCCACAGATCAGGGTATTGACCTGTGTCAAATAATACATTGAAATATTTTACTAAGAAATCAATGACATCATTTCCTGCATTTTTAAATATCTCTCCAATAATGCCATCTGGTCCTGTGCTTTTTTATTTTCAATCTCTTAACCGAGAGTAAGACTTCTTCCTTTGCAATAGGTCGGTTCAAAAAGTTAGCACTATCTTCATCATTCTCATATTCATCAGTTCTAACCCTTGATTGTAGTCGGTTTCGTTATTACTATCAGATGGATTACCCGAAATATCAGTAGCACCTGTTAAACTATTTCTATTACTATCAGCATCATGTTTTTCTAAAACTCCTTTAAAATGTTGAATCCATTCATGAACAGAGATTTTGTTGGATTGAAACTTCTTCTTTTTGGAAACTCTGCTCATTTTAAGCCAAAATTCTCTCTGGTCATCAATGGACATGATCAACTGCTCAAGTACAGTTTTGTTGTATTCCTTGTTCTTTCTTTGTAACAATTTCTTGTATTCTCTTCTTGCTTTGCAAAAGGCTGCATTGTTCTCTTTCTCAGTTTGGGACAATTCCGTTTCTTTTCTAGACAACTTACTACAAGTTCTCAAAAGATTGAGAGAGAGAGAGAGAGAGAGAGAGAGAGGAGAGAGAGAGAAGAGAGAGAGAGAGAGAGAGGAGAGAGAGACAGACAGACAGACAGACAGACAGACAGACAGACAGACTGACAGACAGACAGACAGACAGACAGACAGTCAGACAAAGCCTACCGCAGGCAAAGCGAAGAAGGAAATCCCCAACACGGCGGAAAAGGACGCGATGACCCTTGCCTCCCCACGTGGTGGGAACTACGTCACCGTATCCCACAGTGCACAGCGTCACCTGCACACACATGACGTCAGACAGGTTGTCTCAGGTCACACTCCACAAATAAACACAAACCCTCGCCACGGTTATTGTCTTTGAATATAGACACACGCAACTGGGCTGGTTTCAGAAATACGTATACACGCAAATCATATGCAAGACGATGAATCAAAAACAGACAGACTGAAATGAATGGAATGGTCTACTTGGGGAAACTCAAACTGCACAAATATGGGGTCATGCTGAACAATTAAGTAGTGGGGGAAAACAAGTGCAGGTTAACAATTCTTCCATCATTATAGTAATGACTTGGCAAAGATTTGAAACTTAGAAAAAAAAAAAAAAAAAAAAAGGAGGGGGGGGGGGGGGTTGTTGAAGATGAAGAAAATGGGGAAAATATATATTATGAATATGAAAACCCTTCACTAGCTGCATGAGGGAACCATCATAATCCCTCTCGAAGGCAAAATCTATATGTATTGCCTGCTCCGTGTAAATGTTTCAGATAAATTCAATGTCATTGTATCAAAAAATTGAAGATCTTTCAAATCTTGTAACAACCTTACAATCAGCAAACAACCAACTACACAAAGAGAACCATTCTATCAAACACAATTAGGATCTTTACAATCAGAGCTGAAAAAAATTAAACCAATCCAACCTCAGCGTATGACAGTCTGCACGCAGACTGAATGTCCAAGTCCAAGATATAAAGAGTCAGCACACGTATTCACGCAGACAGATCCCACATCTTCATCTATTAGACTGTGTGTCTGTGACAGAGCGTAAAGAATGTATGACGGTGACAGAAACCCTTTCCCAAACCAATGACTGTATCATGGCTCCACCCAGTGTCAACCAAGAAATTCCCGACTCTCCCTCTGAGTCGCCCGACAGTTTTAAAGACAATCTTCATTTTTCCATTCAGACGTCCAACGCATTTTCAGTTCTATCTGACGCAGACAATAAACCAGAAACAGGTTCGAAATCGATCTCAAAGAATTCCAGTTCTTCAAATAAAACAAATTCTTATTCTAAACCCACCCCTCTGGAGACGCTGTCACAAATGACTATCCCTGACAAAACAACAGTCTTATTCATTGGTGACTCCACAATACGTTACGTTAATCCAAAAAGGGACTAGCCCCTCGACAAGAACGTGTTTTTAAAATCTGTATCCCTGGCATGTCTGTCAAAGACCTCCAAACCTGGCTTCTTTCAACACCTGTGACCCACACTTGAACACATTATCATTCATGTGGTTTAAACTCATGCCCCTCAGGTCCTGTGTCTACCGAAACGTGGAGCGATCTCATTAAACTACTTCGCAAAACATTTCCGATGGCACGTGTTGGTTTTAGTTCCCTACTGCCCGCAAAAGGAAAACATTCCTTCAATAATTCTATCTTCCATCAAACCGCAACCTTAAACAGAGTTGTGCAAAGTACCATGCCATTTTTCTTGACCACTTTCAAACGTTTGCCTCTGACACAAGTCTTTACAGTAACTCTACTCATCCAAATGCTAGAGGTACTGCCAGACTAGCAGAAAACATCAAACTGTTATGGAGGACCTCTCATAAAGTGGAAATTCACCCTGTCAGACCTCCTTATTCAATCTAAAAGATACTGGACAAAATAACTCCAACTATGACATTCGCACTTACCCCCCATGCGCCCAAACCGTTGCTGAACACGCTGATTTTCAAATGCCACCACCTGACTACCCTCCCCGTCATCATTCTGAACACTATCCTCTGCTGGCACCCAACTCTGGTTCCAAGGTAGGAGTGTCTGGACCACAACCTATCAGAAGTATAGCGCCCTTGTTTCGTCCACAGCCCTCCTCAAATAATCCTGGCCTGAAATACCAATTAAACAGTGCTGATAACATTCCTACGCCCAACCAAGGCAACCATGTCTTTCCATCACCTCCCTATCCTCCCAGTAGTTTGATCAACTCTTCTGATTACCGAGGGAACAGAGCGACGGACAATTTTTATGTCACCCCACCACACCAAGCAGAAGACAGAATCCATCCATATGCAGGACATTTGCTGAGGATGGCTTCACATTTACTGAGAAATCAAAGCGGCTTGTCCCCTTATTAATGACATTACATGTTTACCACTAGTTCAATATCTGTCTACCTCACTCCCTTCTCTTTTGCCCTGTGTCTCTTTTCGAGGCGCGCACGCACGTGCGCGCACGTGTGTGTGGATGTGTTGGGAAGGGGAGGGGGGTGCTTGCACGGGCGCGTGCGTGCGTTTGTCTAGGTTTGTGTACACGTGTACGTACGCGCACGAAGATATCCATCAGTATCCTCATCTTCTTATAAAGGATGACTTTTTTTTTTTTTTTTAAATAACTTCCGTATGCTTATACTTTTTTTTTTTTTTTTTTTTTTTTTTTTGTAAGTGAATTTGAGTGCATACCTTTCTTTGCTTTAGTGTGTGAATGAGTGCTTGCCTATGTGCGTATGAAAATAATACATGTTGTTTTGTGCATGTTAGCGCATTTATAGTTTATAAATGTGTGTGCATGTCTGTTTATATTTTTGGGTTGTGAATGTTTGCCTATGTGCGTATTAAAAATTTATGATGTAATATGCACGTTAAACGCACTCACAGTTTTCTGGATCTTGGTAATGATAATATCTTTCTCGTTAATCTTGTAAGACCGACTCAAGTATAGATACTATATTGTAAACAACAAGCATTACTTGTGTGCTTGTGGCTAAAGTTTCTTCCATTGTTCATACATAAGCTTGTATTACTTTTTGTCATTCTGCCTCACTGTTTTTCTTTGTTGTTATTGTAGCTCGTCGGGGTTTTTTGTTGTTGTTTGTTTGGGGTTTTGTTTGTTTGCTTAGGGCTTTTGTCCCCTCCCTCCCTTCTTCATTAGTCACTACTTACCCTTCTTCCGTCCTCCCCCACGTTTAATACTTCGTGTATCCCCCCTCTCTTCGTCTGCTTTCGCCGATCTTAAAGATGCCTGACACTTTAGAAACTTGGCCGTCTAAAGATGGTTTTAGAGTGGGATTCCTCAACATAAAATCACTTAATCAATAAAATATCTGATGTTTCGTATGTTTTGACAAATGCTGGTAAGCATTTCCATATTTTTGGCTTTGCCGAATCACGCCTTACAGAACACATTCTAGATTCTGAAATCTCCATTCCTGGATATAATATAATCCGCAAAGATGCTAAACATCCCAAAGAGAAGGGCTTGATAGTGTACATTCACCATAGTATAAAGTTTAAATGTGTTGAACCTCGTAATTACCATAACATCGAGTCAGTATGGATCCAAGTTGATTTTAAAAAATGTGAGCCAGTTCATCTGGGTTTCATATACCGCAATCCAGCAGAACATGTCAGTTGGATTGACAATTTCACTCTACTGTTAGAAGATATTTCCTTGCTTTCGGATGAGCTGATATTGTTAGGCGATTTTAACATTGATTTGCTAAAATGTAACAACACATGGGTTCATTGTTATGAATCTTTTCAACTTGTTCAGTTAATTGATAAACCCACAAGGGTAACACCCACATCCAAAACTCTTACTGATCACATTTACACCACGACAAAAAGCAATATAATAGAAGTGTGTTCACCGCTGTATGGTTGTAGTGATCATTTCCCAGTATGCTTCACTTGGTCGAAAAAAGGAGTTAAAATTCCGAAGAAATGGTCACACGTTTATAAGATACAGGTGCTTACGGAATTTTGATAAAAATAAATTTTTGTTTGATTTGAGCAATTCACATCTTTTCCTAGTCTACCAATTTACAAATCCTGATGAAGCCTGGGAAGTTTGGTACCACAATTTTTTAAATATTTATGATAAACATGCACCTTTCAAAACCAAGCGTGTTAGAAGCAGCCCTCTGTTACCATGGCTATCAAAAGATGTACAGGACGCTACGAACCAAAGAGATCACCTTTTGTCTACGGGAGCGAAGAAAGAATTTGTAAATCAAAGAAATCATGTTAATTATGTAAAACGAGCAGCTAAGAAAAAGTACTTTCAAGAACTTGTTTCTTCTAATACCAATAGCAGAGCAATTTGGAATGCTATCAATCAGCTGACGAACAAAAACATCAGTAAAAATACATCTCATGAAGACCTGTGTCCCGAGAAACTTAATGACCATTTTTGTAATATTGCTAAGACAACAATAAAATTAGACAGATCTGTCCAAAACACTCTTACATTATTAAACGATTTCTGTGATTCAAAAGCCATATCCTCAGACTTAGACATCCCCTTAATGTCAGTCCATGATGTATATAATGCCCTGATCCGTCTAAAAGAAACATGTGCTCGTGGCTTAGACGGTATTGATGGCAACATCCTAAAACTTGCAGCTCCAATTATTTCTGATACACTGACCTACATCTTCAATTTATGTATATCTAAAAACCAATTTCCTAAATCTTTCAAAATTGCTAGGGTAAGACCCATCTATAAATCAGGTGACACCTCGGATCCTTGTAATTACAGACCAATTTCTATCCTGTCTGTGGTATCAAAACCTTTAGAGGATCATCTAAGAAGATGTATTCTTAACCATTTTGACAAATATAACTTATTTCACCCTAATCAGTCTGGTTTCAGGAAACATCACTCCTGCCACACTGCACTGACCAACCTAGTAGACAAATGGCTCTCAAATATCAATGAAAACAAAGTGACCGGTGTCCTTTTTATTGACTTTGCAAAAGCTTTTGATGTAATTGACCACACACTGCTTCTAAAAAAGTTAAAATTGTACCGTTTATCCAGTAATGCTCTAGAACTCATCTCTTCGTTTTTAAGCGACAGAAAACAAATTGTCTCAATTCATGAACGCCAGTCTTCTATCTTGCCTCTCAAACATGGTGTTCCTCAAGGCTCCGTCCTAGGACCCATACTTTTCTTAATATATATTAATGATCTCCCCCTGTTTCTCCCAGCGCTTTGTGATATGTTCGCCGATGACACTACTGTTCATACGTGTGATCGCAAAGGAGAAAAAGTATCTATGTTATTACAGCAAAGTATTAACCAGCTAACCAAATGGTCTGAATTAAACCATATGTGTTTAAACCCTGTCAAAACCAAACATATGATCATAACCACAAGACAAAAACGTCAAACCCTTTCTTATACGAGCACACCCCTTTCTATCAATGGCATAACTATCGAAGAAACAGTCTGTCATAAAGTCTTAGGAGTAGTTATAGATAACAATCTGTCATGGTCAGAACATGTACGGTCTTTG
>CM065742.1:47511451-47516451 GCA_033310375.1 Conus canariensis
ACTCAGAGGGCAAGCTGAGAGAAATGAAATAGGACAGTGGCCGCTCTTCTTGTGAAGGTGTTTCTTCTGTGTTTTGTTGTGTGAATAATGTTTTTTCCACATTTGGTTTAGGGGGAGCATCCAAAACGTTGACACCGGTTGATCAACCAGAGAACATTTGTGAGGCTGACGCTGCACGTGCTTGTATGTTTGACGCTTGTGACATTGTCAGTGACAGTGAAGAATGTGTGAGCGAGCGGGTTACAGGCCGTGCAGCCGTGCAAAAAAGTTCACGGTCGCGCTCTGTGTTAGGTCAAGTTAATACTGATTGTGAAGCACGTGCGTTTTCTGTTAAGCGTTTTAAAGTCTTGCAGTGGAATGTCAATGGACTGCTCCCTAAATTAAAACATAAAGATTTCGTTTCTTATGTTCGTTCCTTTGACATCATTTGTTTTGTTGAAACCTTTACAGAGACATTTCAGTCAGATTTATTTGTTGATTATATGATCTTTTGTAAATCTGCTGTTAAATTTTCTAAACATGGTCGTTTTTCTGGTGGAGTTGTGTGCCTTATTAAGAGAATGTATGCTCCATTTGTTCGATCCATTGACGTAGATTACTCTAATATTAATGTTTTTCTTATAGACAAAGCTCTATTAGGTACCATGAGAGATATATTGTACATGTGTGCATATGTTCCGCCTGAGGGGTCACCATTTTATTCTTTTTTTGATGTAAACAATGGCATTGGTCTTCTGGAAGAATGCTTAGCAGATTGTTCAGTTGCATTTCATGATGTATACATTGTATTGTCGGGAGATTTCAACAGTCGAACTGCTGATATAAACGTTGATGATTTTTGTAGTGAAAATTTTATTTACTCATTAAAAACAAGCAGTTCGATCAACAATAGGAATTCTCAAGACAAAGTGCTGAATAAATATGGTAAGCTTATGTTGAATTTATGTACTACATTTGATTTACGTATTCTGAATGGTGCATGTAATGGCGACCACTATGGTTGCTACACATACATCTCAGATTCAGGCAGTAGTGTAAATGATTACTTTTTCATGTCAAATGACTTGTTTGCCATATTTGAATCCTTGTGTGAACTCAATATTCATGATATGTTTCATTCAGATCATATGCCACTTGAATTACACTTAAATTTTTCGGAAGAACATAGCAGTATGAAATCTCCAGATGTGAAGCAAACATTAAATAGGATAGTCTGGAACAATGATGCAGCGCCAGTATTTATTAACTCAATGCACTCTGAGGAATCTCGTAGAACATTAGAGCTGGCTGTACATTTAATCGACTATGATATTGACAAAGCTTTGTCTACTTTTAATGATTGTATTAAGCGATGCGCTGAATGCATGAATAAGCAGATCAGCACTGGTGACAATGATAGATCAGATGACTGGTACGATCATGAATGTAAAACAACAAAGAAAAATTTAAGAAAGCTTTACAGAACAGCCCGTCGAACAGGAGATCATGAAGACGAAAATGCTTTTTGTATCGCTCGTAGAGAGTATAAGCATCTGTTAAAACGCAAAGAGAACGATTTTCATAAGTCGTTGTTAAATGAATTGTTATCTTCTGTGAATAATCAAAAGCAATTTTGGGAAAATGTAAATAAAATTTCATGTAAAAGAAAACACATTAGTAATGATATCACTCTGGATGACTGGTTTCAACACTTCAAAAATTTACTCGAAAAAGAAAGTGAAGTAGATGATGACGAATTTAATGTTGATGATAATGATTATTGTTTTAATCGACCAATTTCAAAAGAGGAAGTTATTTTAGCAATTAGAAAGATTAAAATGAAAAAAGCTGCTGGACCGGATGGAATAATTGGAGAGTTGTTAAAAAGTGCAGGTGATTGTGTTGCAGATTTCTTTGTCATATTCTTTAATGCTTTGTTTCAGAAAGGTATATTCCCTGACACATGGACAGAAAGTATCGTATTTCCTCTGTATAAAAAAGGTGATGTCAACAATCCTAACAATTACAGGGGCATTTCGCTATGCAATATTAGTAGTAAAATTTATAGTACAGTTATTAATCATCGTTTACAAGAGTGGGTTGAAGAAAATAACATTACTGGGGAATATCAAGCAGGATTCAAAAAGAACTGTTCGACTATTGATCACATGTTTACTTTGTTAGCTCTTGTTCAAAAACAGTTCTCTTTCGACAGAAAATTATACGTTGCATTTATTGATTTTGAAAAAGCTTTTGATACTATAAACAGGAAAATTCTTTGGTCAGTTCTAGTAAAAAATGGTATAAGAGGTAATCTATACCATTGCATTAAAAGTATGTATAATAATGTTAAAGTTAAGGTACGGTGTGGTTATAAATCAACTGATTTTATCATGTGTACTTACGGTGTTAAGCAAGGTGATGTGTGCAGTCCGGTTTTATTTTCTTTGTTTATTAATGAACTTGCCATAGAAATAATTCAAAATGGTAAACATGGTGCAATGTTTACAATCGACTATTTTGAGCTCTTTATCCTACTACTCGCAGATGATGTTGTACTGTTATCAGAGACAATGATTGGTTTGCAAACCCAGTTAAATAGTCTGCAACGCGCAGCTTTTTCTCTTGATTTGAAAGTGAATTTAAGTAAGAGCAATATAATTGTGTTCAGAAAAGGTGGTTATTTAGCAGCAAGAGAACATTGGACGTATAACCATGCTGTGATGCCTGTGGTAAATGCTTATAAATACTTGGGTATATTGTTTTCAACAAAACTCAGCTTCACATTAGCATGCAATGACCTGGTAAGTAAAGCAAAGAAAGCTCTGCTTTGTATTATGAGAAAACTTCATGTTTTGAAGAATTCTAGTTTAGATTTGTTGTTGAAGTTATTTGATTCCCAGGTTCAGCCCATTGCTCAGTACGGTGCAGAACTTTGGGGACTAGACGTTGCAGCCTGCCAATGCGAAAAAGTACATCTTTTTGCCTTAAAGAAATTTTTAGGAGTCGAAATGCGAACACCCAATGACCTTGTCTATGGAGAGACCAATAGATATCCTATTTACATAAATTCTGTATTAAGCTGTATTCGATACTGGTTAAAATTAACTAAAATGAATGATTATAGATTACCACGGAAAGCTTATGTGATGTTATATGACCTAGATGTAAGAGATAAAAGAAACTGGGTGTCAAATATCCGTAGTCAATTATACAAATTTGGATTTGGTTATGTTTGGATGAACCAAGGCGTGCAGAATGATAGATTATTTCTTTGTGAATTTAAAGAGAGATTGATTGCGTGCAGGTGGCAAGAATGGGACGCTCACGTCAAAAATAGCGATAGATTTACCATGTATCGGACATTTTGTACAGTTCACGATGTCAAACTTTATCTGCAAATGGATTTAGGCAAACACTTGAAGTTAATTATGACCAAATTTCGACTTGGAATTTCAGATATTGCACAACACAGGTATCGCTACTGTAAACATACTGGAATGGATCTGACTTGTCCACTTTGCAATGATGGAAAAGAAGACGAACTGCATTTTGTTTTATGCTGCTGCAAGTTATCTAGTCTAAGAGCGCAATATATACCAGTTAAGTTTTTCAGGGATCCCTGTCAATTTCGGTTAAGTCTGCTTATGGCATCTCAAAATGAAAGTGTAGTAAGAAATTTCTCAATTTACTTGTTCAAGGCATTTCAATTTCGATCGGTTATGACTTCGTGAATGAGAATTTCATCCAGTCTTTGATGTGTTATGTAATATTCATACATTGTTGTTACTTTCTCCATACCCCCCTTCATAAGGGGCAATGGCCTTTATATGAAGTAAACCATCTGAGTTCTGAGTTCTGAGTTCTCTCCTTCTTCTTCTTCTCTGGCAACAACTGGCAGTTCCATGGATTTCTTTTTAAAGCAACTATCTCTTTCTCCCCCACCCAGTGTGTGTGTGTGTGTGTGTGTGTGTGTGTGTGTGTGTGTGTGTGTGTGTGTGTGTGTGCGTGCGTGCGTGCGTGTGTGTGTGTGTGTGTGTGTGTGTGTGTGTGTGGTGTGTGTGTGTGCGTGCATGCGTGCGTGCGTGCGTTTGTGTGTGTGTGTGTGCATGTCTGTGTGAGTGTGTGCATGTGTGTGTGTGTGTGTGTGTGTGTGTGTGTGTGTGTGTGTGTGTGTGTGTGTGTGTGTGTGCACGCAAGAGTGTGCCACTCCTCCACCCCTCTTCATCCGTTCCCCCATCTGTTTCACCATCCCTCCCACCCTCCTCAGTGAGCTGAGCTGAAGCCCATCACATTCCGCTGTCCCGTCTTTGGAGAGAGAAGAGTGTGTCTTCAAAATACCTCCCTGCCATTCTAACAACCATTCCCCACTCTTCACGCCACTCTGCAACGACATGCTTCTTGCTGAATAAGGGTTCAAAAGAAAAAAAAAAAAAGCAAGAACAAAACTAAACAAAACCGACGGGGAGGTTGCAGGGGTGGGGGTGGGGGTGGGGGTGGGATGTGTGTGTGTGTGTGTGTGTGTGTGTGTGTGTGTGTCTGTGGGAGGGGGGGGGGCGTGTGCATGCGTGAGTGCATTGGTGCGTGCTTGCGTGCGTGTGTGTGTGTATGTGCATGTATGTGTGTGTGCGTGTGTGCGTGCGTGTGTGTGTGTGTGTGTGTGTGTGTGTGTGTGTGTGTGTGTGTGTGTGTGTGTGTGTGTGTGTATAAGAAGACTTTTCTTACACACACCGTAACATAAATGGAAAATAAAATTAAGCTTCTGCATGATTAGCTTTTCTGCTGCATACTTCGTTACCCATCCACCCCCCCCCCCCACCCCCTTCTTCACTTTCATTGGAAATGATCTCGCCTTATGTAGATTCTCTGCTGATAGTTTCCTTTTTCCTGTTACTTTCTTTGAAATCATGTCCTCAGACTTTATCTGAATTCACCGCCATTCTTTTTAAATTTAAACTTTATTCATTCATCTGTTTACTTATGTATTCATTTATTTATTATTTACGCATTTGTTTAATTTC
>CM065742.1:47523951-47528951 GCA_033310375.1 Conus canariensis
TCCGTCCGTCCGTCTGTGGTCAAAATGTGTTCCACTCGCTCCAGACAAAACTGCAGGGCCGATCTTTCTGAAAATTTTGTAGGTATGTTCATTATGCGTCACGGATGATGCCCGATGTTTTAGTTTACCGTTATATCCATTACTAACGGTTGTAACGGCCTGTAACGGTTTTTCTTCTTTATGGAATATCTCAGAAAGTACTTCGCCGAACTTTGTGAAAATTAGCAGGTATGTTCATTATGGGTTACGGATGATGCCCGATGTCTTAAGTAACCGTTATATCCATTACTAACGGCTATAACGGCCCATAACGGTTTTTCTTTTTTTATGGAATGTCTCAGAAAGTACTTGGCTGATCTTTTTGAAAATTTGTAGGTATGTTGATTATGGGTCCCGGATGATGCCTGATTACTAAGGGCTATAACGGCCCCTAACGGTTTTTCTTCTTTATGGAATATCTCAGAAAGTACTTAGCCAATCTTTCGGAAAATTTGTATATATGTTCATTATGGGTCACGGATGATGCCCGATGTTTTAGTTTACCGTTATAGCAGTTACTAACGGCTATAACGGCCCATAACGGTTCTATTTTTATGCAATATCTTAGAAAGTATGTGGCCGATATTTCTGAAAATTTGTAGGTATGTTCATTATGGGTCACGGATGATGGCCGATGTTTAAGTTTACCGTTATAGCCGTTACTAACGGCCCATAATGATTTTCTTCTTTATGGAAAATCTCAGAAAGTACTTGGCCGATCTTTCTGAAAATTTGTAAGTATGTTCATTATAGGTCACAGATGATGGCCGATGTTTACCAGAATAGCCATTACTAACGGTTACACCAGCCCAAGACGGTTTTTCCTCTTTATGGAATATCTCATGCGTATTCAGGATAAACTGCGAGTACGTTTATATGCTTTGCATCTTGCTATTTTCAGTTTTATTATGTATGCGCGCGTATATGTGTGTGTAAAGACAACCAATGTTAGGTAGGCACTCAAGGCCTGAACAGCGCATTGGGCTAATGTGTAGGTCAGACATCTGCTAAGTCATAGACACGAGACCCTCTTCTTCAATTCCCTCATCTTAGTTGTTAATCAATCTATCCATCAGCTTAAAATCATGCGCAGTGTGGTTTCAAAACTTAGCGGCTGTGGTGTAGCGTATATGGACAAGTCCGCACGCAGTGACGCCTGCTTGATGAAACTGAAACTGAAAGTGTGTGTGTGCGTGCGTGTGTGTGTGTGTGTGTGTGTGTGTGTGTGTGTGGCGCGCGCGCGCGTGTGTGTGTTGTGTGTGTGTGGTGTGTGTGTGTGTGGACCATCTGCTTGTCTTTGTTCTACTATGTCAAAAGGTTGTGTTGAATGATGATAGTTACAATCATCAACAGATCAGCTATTATGATTGTAAAGTTTACGATTACATAATAACGCTGTAAACACTATTCAGAGTGGACACTGGTTGTCCATTTTGCTATGTGTATGTGTCCAGAATTGTTTTCTTTTGGTTAGTTTTCAATGTTTTAAAATTCCTTTGTTATAATTCTTTTTAATGGAGGTGAAAAATTCAAACGGAATGCCTGTCACCCTCAGCACAACCTTTTCGTATCTGCTTTGAGGATGTCAAGAATAAATGAGAAATCTTCGACTTTGTACTTTGTAACTGCTTATTCATTTTTTTTTTTCGTATGTGTTATTTTCTTTAGTTTTTACAGCACTCGTTTTTTTTTTTTTTGTGCCCTATATGGTGGTAAGAGCCCAGAGTTGTAGGCTGGTCTATGATAATGTAACTAAACTTATATATATATATATATATATATATATATATATATAAAAGGTACAGATTCTTTCTCACCCAGCGTGAGAAAAAAAAACCTCTGTAGGCACCATCTTCTCTGTACGACTGGAGAAGGAGAACCTGCTAGTACGATAATGTTTCATCCCGCTCCCCTCCCCCCCCCCTCCTCCCCGCACCCCCCCCCCCCCAACCCCCCCTGCCGGCCCATTCCCTGGTTGAAAAGCGAATCTTATAACTGCAGCCACCACCATTGCTACCATCACCACCACCACCACCCCCCCCCCCCCCCCCCACCCCCATGCATTTCCCCAATATCACTTTCCGTCTTTGGAATCCACCCCCTCTCCATACATTCCGTGAGTCTAGGTCAGTCACAAATCACGCCAGACAGCCCAGGAAATTATGAGATGCCATTCATCCCTCACCCTACTCTTACTTTACCCTCCCCCCCCCCTCCCCCCCCCTTACCCATCCCCTCTACCTTCATTCCCTCTGTCCCCGCAGATTTTTTTTTTTTTTTTTTGAATATTCGTTTTCTTCTCCGTCGGTGGGACAGAAATCGGTTATGAAGAACAAGACCAGAAGATACAAGGTCTGTGGACAGATGAGTGCTTGGTGTCCCCTTGTGTGTTGTGTTAGGCGTGGCCCTGTTTAAATGGTAACAATACGAAGAGGACGTTGTGCACTTTTGTGAATTGGGATATAAGTGATCCTGAAAATGGTCACATCACGTGTTGTACGTACTCTTTGTGATCATGTGGGGTGAGTAGTTCTGTGAAAGGTTGGCCACTGACCGCTTTTTAAGGGAAGGTAGCGGGTGGGGAGAAGGCAGATTGAGAAAAGTAGGTGTGTACGGGATAGGAGCGTGGGTGGGTTGGGGGTGAGGTCAGACGTTGCGAAGCTCGAGTCCACAAACTTAAAAATCAAACACACACACAAAACAAAACAACACAACACACACACACACACACACACACCACACACAATTTTTACTAGTCAGCTTAACTTGTCATTCCAGTAGTGGGGTAGTGGGGTCCGGAATAGCCTAGTGGTAGAGCGCCGGACTCGTAATCTTGGGGTTGCGGGTTCGAATCTCGGCCGGGCCGTTTCGGTACAGGGGGATTTTTCCCTCGGAGTTAACATTGGTTCTGACTACATTTCTCATACAGTCCTTCGAATGAGACTATAAACCGAGGTTCCGTGTGTGAACGCACGCACAACATCTTGCACACACGTTAAATCCCATCACCGAGAGAAGGCCATTTTGGCCGTTGGTATGGATGACACGTTACACATAGCATGCACCTTCCCCGAAGTTGGAGTATGGCTGCCTTAATGGCGGGATAAAAAAAAACGGTCATACACACAAAACTCCACTCCCTTTGTTGGGTAGACGGGATTAATCCTTGCCTGTCTATACAGGGAGTGTCCGGAGGAGTATCAGCCTGCGTACGTGAAAAAACAACAAAACATTCCAGTAGTTTCACATCCCTTTTCTCTCTCCCCTCCCCCCCCCCCCCACTCCTGGGACACCTTTACCCTTGTGTAGCCTGAGGGTGTTGCCATTAACACCTGGTTGTCACGCAGAGTGCCCACACACGCAGCTACCTTTGATGTTGTTTACCATGCATCCTACAATGGGGACAATCTCCAATGGGGAGGAAACTCACTAGCATATAACTCCTGGTCAGATACCGATATTTCGAAACCTGATTGTTTCTCCTCAGTGACCGCTGAAAGTGGTAATTTGACTCCTTTGCCTTTTCGGTTTTAAGAAGAATGCTATCCCCAAAAAGGCTGGTGTGCAATACCGTAGTATGTTTGTTGAGTTTTCAAAAAACCAACCAAAGGTGCCACCTAAGAAGCAAAGGAAAATCATGAAAGAGCAAAACGAGCTACATTTTCTTGTGAAAGGTAGAAAATATAAAAAGATAACCTCTTATATATATATAAAATATATAATATATATATATATATATATATATATATATAAAACACTTCAGAAATGGTTGAAGCAAACTGCTTCATGGTATGAGGGACAAAATGCAGGAAAGCTCCCCCACCTGAAAAAATATTAAATGAAAAAAAAAGGTGTAGTGTATAGTTTACTATGTAACATTAGGTGTACTGGAGAAAAGAATAAGCATGAAGTGAAAAAGGAGAGAGAGAGAGAGAGAGAGAGAGAGAGAGAGAGAGAGAGAGAGAGAGAGAGACGCTTTTGACGTGGAATGCATTCAAACACGCAGGACATCAAAGCATCGGGGATTAACACATTACTCAACCACATGACATCAGAGAAGAATAAGGATAAAGAATATCGATGAAATGAACTACAGAAACGCAACGGACCGAAACACCGCTCAAATTCTCACTGAGGCAAAAAGAACTTTTTAATTAATCACACACACTAACTCACAAGTGACAGATCGGCAGTCCATTTGGAAGACTTGCTTTCCACCCACCCCGTTCTATCCGACAACTTCCAGCCTCTCCTCTCTGTCCCTACAGATAGTTCCAATTCCTTTCTCTCACCAGACACACACACAAAAAAAGACATGCCAAACACACCGAGCTCACACAAGGCTGTTCCTCCACTACCCCCCACCCCCTCCAACGTCACACCCTGATGATATGAAATAACTCAATCCGTCATTTCCGTTCCGTCACACGTCTCTCCCTCCTCCAGAAACAAGCTCGCACGCGCAGGCAAGCACGCAGGCAAGCACGCATGAATGTACGCACACACGGCAAGCACGCACGCACACATACTTACACACACACACACATACGCGCCCACCGCGCATACATAATAATAATGAAAATAAACGCTGGATATACGTCATATTTAAGAATGAGTGTGGAGAGAGAGAAGAGAGAGAGAGAGAGAGAGAGAGAGAGAGAGAGAGAGAGAGAGAGGAAATGAAATGAAATGAACAAAGTATTCGTGGGAAACAAGTGGAGAGAAGAAGAAGAGGAAGAGAGAGGAGGAGGACGACGACGAAGAAGAGGACGAGGAGGACGGCGAGGAAGAGTGGAAAAAATAAAGAAGCCCCCGTTCCCCCCCCTCCACCCCCCCCCCTCCCCATCCACCCTCATGGAGAAAGCCCTCTCACTGTTTCTACACAAGGTTTGCAAGTGTTCCATCTTTCATGGAATAACTTACGCACGGTCCGAGATCTTCCTGAAAATTCGAATCTATTT